>ML014191.1:0-81135 GCA_003615045.1 Caulochytrium protostelioides | reverse complement strand
CGCCGGCCGCCATCAAGCTGCGCTCGCGTCGCTCCTGCCTAACGTCTCGCCCGGGTCGACGTGCATGCCGCGACGTTCCGCTACGGCCGTTGCCCAAGCCGCGCGAGCGCTCTTGCTGGTCCTCTCTCGCCGGCCTACTCTTATAGAGAGAGCAAGACGCTGACGCTGATGGCTCGGGAGCGCCATCGCGGAGACAACTCTGGGCCTAGGAGGCGTTTCATCGACGGCCCGGCCCGCCCGGCCCGGCGCTCAATGTTGGGAGGCCGCGGTGCCGAAAGGCGGCATGTTGCTGATCAAGACCGCCGTGGCCGACGTCTCGGTATGGGGTGGCGCCCATGACCCTGACCATGACCATGACCCTGACCATGACCATGACCATGACCCTGACCATGACCATGGCTAGTTCGCTTGAAAACGCCTCGAGTGCGGCGCATCGGCATGCCGCCACCCAGGTGCGCCACAGTGGGCATCGCGGGATGGGGGCCAAGGAGTGCCCGGGCCGCGCTGCTTGAGCGGGTTTCGACGGCGGGCTCTTACATAGATCTTACATAGATCGATCGTCCTCCGACTCGGTACTTTTAATAGAATCCGATACGCCACACTCATCCAACAATCAAGCAACTCGTTGCCGCCACGGTGAGCATGTCGTCGCCCACCTCTCCTTTTGTCTATCGCGCTGGGCGGGTCCATGAATGATACATGATGATGTGATGAAGAATCCTCAGCGTTCACGGAAAGGCAGACTCAGTTCATGATGCAGTGGGAAGAACGCCCGGGCTATCCCGCAAACCAGACGATGGGCTTGGCCGCGATGGCATGATCCTGCTGTAGCTTGCTCCAAAGGCCTCCGGGACACGATGGACACGATCGCCGGCAAACGCATGAGCCGGTGCCGCAGCACATGCCCCCTGGGCCGATCCCATGGATCCCACTATTCCACGGCCTCATGTTGAACAATAGGATTGGCGAGAGTCATCGGTGTTTTGAGTCTCGGCTTGACGGGTCTTCCATGGGGTTGCCGTAGCGCGGTCGATGGAACCCCGACGGAAACGGCCCTCGACCGGGTGGCCCGATGGCTTGCGTGATGCCCGCTGGGGCGACTACTTGCTTGCGCGGCACTATCGCCCTGCCACGTACCTTGCGAGCCAGCGGGACCAGGGACAAGCCAGCCAGAAAAGCGCGATCGGGCCGATCTGCCGATCCTCCCTCGGGCGAGACGGGTGGTTGCCGGCGGGCGCTTCGCTGTGGCGTCGGCACCCGCTGGATCTGGTCGCCGCGGCCCGGCGTCCCGCTGAGGGTGACTTGGCCAGGATGCCGGCGCCTCGCACGCCCACGCGGTTCCTGTCGCATGCGGCACGGGTCGGAAGCAGCCGGAACGCGCTGCGCCGCAGGCGTCCAAGGCGCGCCACGGCTGCCGGTGCAGGCGGTGTCGGGGGCCCCCGGGATGCCGGCGAGGCGGGGCCGCAGCAGCACGCAGCAGCACGAGCGTCGGCGGCGCATCCCACCCGCGCCGAGCCCAGCATCGCGCTGATCTCTCGTGGCCACGCCTTCCAAAGAAAACACATCCACCGTCCGCCGCCGTCCGCCGTCCGCCGCCGCCGTCCGCCGCCGTCCGCCGCCGCCGTCCACCGCCGTCCGCCGTCCGCCGCCATGGCCCGCCGACCCCCTCGCGGGGCACCGCGCCGTCGCCACCAACGCCCTCGGGTCAGATCGACGCGGATCGCGGGCGAGACGCGCTGGCGTGGCCGAGGTCGGGCGGGTCGGGCGCGGCCTCCTGGGATCGGTGACGGTGGCCCAGGACGCTGCTCGGTACATCGCCGGAATGGCGAGGTCGCTTGCGGCATCGCGCCACGAACGTGTTCCCTCCCCGGGGAGCGGGTCATGGCGTGGCCGGCGCGTGCGGTGGCCGTGACGGATCGGCTCAAGATCACGGGGTGCATGCTCATGATCGACGGTACAGGCATCCGGCATCCGGTATGGTGTTGACCTATGGCCCTGCACGTTGGCCATCCCCGCCGCTTTCGCCCTGCTTCGTTCGTCCGTGATCCTGCCGTGATCCGCTGCCTGTCCATCTCCGTTGCTCGTGGCGTCGGCCGCAAATTCCCATCCGCCGCCGCCCCGGTCCCTGCTCAACCGTCCTTCCGGCCTGCCCACCCTTGCCACTAACTGCACCGTCCTGTGCCCCACATTGCACCGCATTTCACCGCTCGGTCCACGTCGCCGCCATGGCCGCTGCGGACCATTACCTGGACGTGCTGTCGGCCACGGCGCCGAAAGCACCGGCGCCACTGATCGCGAGCATGAAGCCCGTGGTCTGTGTTGCGGCGCTGGGCGACGTCCGCCTGGCCGACCAGGTGCTGTACAGCGACCCTAGGAAGTGGAACGAGCTGGGCGTCGGTGTCGACAAGGGCGACGAGTATGCGCCGATGTGGGCCTTTTATGCGAACGATGCGAGCGCGCAGGCGCGACTCGATACCGTTGTGCAGCGCGGCCGCGCGTTGTTGTCGCGGCTCTACTCGTACCGCTCGTGCGGCCGCGCGATCCCGCAGGTGCAGAGCGGCGAGCAGAACCGCGCAGAGCTTTACGCAGAGACGTACAAAGTGCTGAAGCCCGAAGTCGAAAAGATGAAGGCCTTTATGCAGTTCCGGGACGAGGCCGTCGCAGCGGTCACGACGGTGTTGACGCCTCTCGCGGTCGACACCGAGAAATCATGCTGGATGAGCGCCGGGCTGATGTGGCGCTTGGCACAGTGCTTCGAGCTGTTTGTCGTGATGGACGCCATGAAAAGCGTGAAGGGCAGTATGAACAACGACTTCAGCATGTTTAAGCGCACGCTGCCCAATCTGAGCCGCGCCATGGCCGTAGAGGACGAAACCACCACGTACCACAAGCTGTATCTGTTCCTGGGCCAGCAAGACCAGTTTGCTTCCGAGCTGCGCAAGAGCTTCAAGGCCATTCCCGCCGGCGAAGATCTCCTGATCGATTTGGCCAACTGGCTCACCGAGAGCTGCGAAGGCGGCAAGCCGCAGACCCGATTGGCGCCACAGACGCACCACATCGCCATGAAAGCGCTCACCCTCGCCCTCAGTATGATTGCGTTGGACACAGACGACAAGGAGCGCAAGAAGCGGCTGCGCCTCGACCGCTACGAGAAGGTCCTCAAATCGATGCCGGTCGTGCCGCTCTTTGGCGATCTCCCCGTGACGCTCACCCACATCTTGGGCCGCAACCATCCTTACGCCCACAAGTGGGAAGTCACTGAGACCCACGAGAAAAGCAAGCTCGAGCGCCACTATCTGCTCGTGAACACCGTCGAAGCCACCCGCCGCGAGCTGCTTGTCTATCTGGCCGACTACCAGCGGTTCACTAACGGCATCGCCAGCCAAATCGCGGCCGCGACCGAGCCCTCGGCCCCGCCGCAAGTCGCCGACGTCCATGCGAGTCATACCTCCGTGCAGCTCGATGCCACGGAAGCCGCTCAATACTATAAACTGGTCGTCGCCGGGATGAAGAACATGTCGGGGGCGACCGCGCGGGTGCTTGAGCAGCTGGCGTGGAAGTATACGCATCCGGCGCCGGAGACGCGCGGGAGCGGAGAGGACGGGGGCGTGGGCGCCGACGGGAGTGGAGCGGTCGCCAGCGCCGCCCGCCCCACCTCGTATGAACTCGCCCTCGCGTACAACCACACGTCCGCCGAGAAGCAGGCGCTCATCGACTACGTGAGCGTCATCAAGACCTATGCCAACCTCTTTAACGCCCTGCAGCGGCCGTGGGTCGAAGCTCTCACGCACCACATCGCATTCCACGTGCAGGCGTTTGTGGCCGGCCCGCTGAACGACGCATTGCAGCATGCGATCAAGAAGAAGCGCGGGGTCGCGACGGTCCTGCGGCATATCCGCGACATGGCGACGGCGGCCGACACCGTGGCGGCTGCGGCGTCGGCGGCCGCCGCTGCCGGTCCCGCTGGCTCCGCCGATGCCGGCGCCGCCGGACCAGCGGCGGCGACGGCGTCAACGGCCAGTGACAGCGCCGGTCACTTCAATGCGGTGGGATGGACGCAGCTACATTTCATCCAGACGCTCCTCGATACGACGCTGAACGAGCGCGCAAAAGGCATGAAGGGCGGTTTGATGCGCGAGAAGGATCTGAAGGAGACGCAGGTGACAGAGCTGCAGGCTTTCTACCAGCGGAGCATGCTGTTTCCGGAGATGCTGGACTTTGCGAGCACGGTGCAGCGGTGCAGCGACCTGAGCGACCTGTGGCTGCGCGAGTTCTATCTCGAGCTGAGCAAGCAGGTGCAATTCCCGATCAGCATGTCGTTGCCGTGGATCCTGACCGAGCGGATCCTGCGGCACGAGGAGAACACCCAGATCGGGCAGATCTTCTACGCGTTCGACATCTACAACGACACGGCGTCGCGCGTGTTGCACGACCTGCGCTGCCGGTACATCTACGACGAGGTCGTGGCGGAGGTGAATCTGTGCTTTGAGCAGCTAATCGTGAAGCTGTCGCAGAAGCTCTTCAGCGAAGCGAAGCGCGCCGCGGCGCGAATCGTGCTCGAGTCCGACGCGCTGAGCTACATCGACCAAGAGCCCGCGGACGTGCGCTTCGCACTGCGCGCGTTCGAGCCGATTCTGCAGCAACGCGAGATCCGGATTCTCGGGCGCACGGTCGACATGGCCGACCGCATCGCCGCGATGGCGAATCACCTCCTGCGCGCTTCGATCGACGCCGCAATCCACCGCTTCGAGATGCTGCCCCTGTCGGCGGGACTCGGGGAACTCACGCGCCTGCTCGCCGTCGCCCATACGACGCATACTCTGCTCGCGAAACATCTCACGCTCAGCCGTTGGAGCGATTTGCTGGCGGAGGTTGACGAGAGCCTCAGCCTCACCCAGCCCGTGGGCCGCATCACTGCGCATCTTGCGACCGAGCTCCTCAACGACGTTGCACCCAACTTTTGCTTTAACAGTGCGACTGAACGCTTTTTGCGCTCGCCACGGCCCTATGTCGCGCCGCCGGAACGTGCCAACCCGGGCAAGGTGCACCCAATGCATCTGTATGGCTCGCGCGCGCTCCAGACCGCCTTTGGCGGCGTCAACGCCCTCACCGCCGGCTACATCGGCGAGCGCCATTTCGAGATGATTGTTCAGCTCGTCGGGCAGCCCGGCATCGCCTACCTCTACCACCAGATGGCTCGGTCTGTGGATGACCTCATCCGTGGCCCGATCAACACCTACGTCGGCGTTATCCAGAGCGGCTCGCCGCAGGTCCTCAAGCTCCCGCTCTCCCAGTATGGCACCGCGGGGTGCTATGCCTTCTTCGCCGCCCACTTCCGGCCGCTGCTCACCTACGACCAGTTCAAACCGGACGTCCTCCAGGCCTTCCGCACCTTCGGCAACACCCTGCTCCTGGTCCAAGGGCTCGAGAATGCCCTTGCCGCCGACGGTGTCCTGACTCGCGTCCAGGCCGGCCCCTTCGTCAACTCGACCCTCGGCGCCGCGGGCGAGTCCGGCTCCGACCCGGCCTTCGCCTTCCTCTCTGGCAGCACGGCCGGTAGCGTCGCCAGCGGTGGCGCCGGGCTCGCGTCCGGCGCCAGCGCCTCCGCCCTACTGAGCACCGCGTCCACCTCGGCCCTGGCCGCAAGCGCGGCTGCTGGCGCCTCGTCGTCGGGATTCGCGCTCGCGCCGACGGCGCGCACGGCGGCCGCGGCGGCCGTCGACCGGCGCACCGGCTTCCAGCAGCTGGCCGACCCCGCGTTCAGTGAGCTGGTCGAGACGGCGAATGCCGCCACCATGGATGCGGCGGCCCCGGCGGCGGTGACGGCCCTCTCACTGCGGGACCAGGTCGGCATTGCCGCGCAGCTATACAACGACGGTCCGCTCAACACCTTCGCGACAGGCACGTTGCTGCACCCGCTGCTGCGGCGGGTGCAGCAGGTGCTGGCGGAGGTGGGCGCCGCGTGGCGCGTCGCCGGCGCCGGCGTGCCCCTGCTCGAGGATCCGGGCGCCTTCTTCCGCGTGTGGAGCTCCATCCAGTTCGCGCACTGCGTGCCGACCGTCGCCGGCGCCGACCGCACCATTCGTGACCTCTTCGGCGACGCCCTCGGCTGGGCAGGCATGACGATCCTCCACGTGCTTGGCCAGACGGACCTGTACCTCGCTTTTGACTACAACGCCCACATCCTCAATGTCCACCGCAGCGAACGTGCCGCCGTCGACCCCAAGAAGGCCGCCGCCGCGACTGCCACGGCCGCCGCCGCCGCCGCTGCCGCCGCCGCGACGGGCGGGCCCACGGGCGCCATCGGCGCCGACCGAGTCATGGCCGATTTCCTGGCCAACGCGGCCTTCTTTGAGCTGGCCAACAAGGACATCCTCCTCAAACTGGCCCGGTTTGATACGGTGGCCTAATGCGCGCGCATCTCATTGCCCTGCACGGAGAGCGAGAGAGATAGAGAGAGACGGGACGCGAAAGCCGTGTTTTCTACTATATATATACTTCACCATTCTGGCGATAAAGAGGCTTTTGGGCGTCGAGGCTATGGCTACGACCCTGATGGGCCGCCGCAGGACCTAGCATGGTGGCGCTGCGCCGGCCGCGCTGGCTCCTCGGAGCAGCTGGAACAGGAAACGGCGCAAGCCCCGCCGCGGGCAGGCGTCCTGCGGGGCCGAGGCCTCCGGCAACATGCGCCCGCCACCGACGCCGCCCCACACCGGGGACGTCGGGATCCGTGCTCGGTCACCATGCCGATGCCGATGCCGCGGCCGCTGCCGGGTCCTGAGGGCGTCGGCGTGCTGCCGAGAGCGTCGGCGCCACCGAGTCGCCTCCACAAAGTGCCGCCGCCGCGCCGCGCATCGCCGTGCCTACATCCCGACGGACGCGGCCGTGGCGGCGTCGTGGTCGATGTGCCGCGCCGCGCCCCGATAGCCCCGATCGCCACGCGTCCTCCGCCACGACGTCTGCCGCGCCGACGTTGACGCCCCTCCCTCTGGACCCCGCTGCCACGTGCCCCAGGCCGCTGATATTCGCTGCTCTTCGCGCTTCTGCCGTCTGAGCTCTGCCGTTGACCTACCGCCACGCCTCCCGACGGACCGACGCCCAATCGCCCGACTTTCCGCGATGATGGTGTTCCGGCTCGGCGTCGCGCCGCGGCGTGGTGCGATGGCCTGGCGTTCCATGGGCCCGGCCCAGCGGCTGTGGCACGGCGACATGGGTCTCGGTCGCGCTGCTGCTGCCGCTGCGACGACTGCCGCCGCCTCATTCTCGACGCTCCCGGCGCCGCCGGCCGATGCGGAGTCGGAGGTGCCCGCCCTTGCGGAGTTTGATCACCAGCTGGGCGCCGCCACCGCCGCCAGCGCCGACGATCCTGTCGCCGTGGCGGCAGCGGCAGGGCCTTTCGACGAGCGCGCCGTCGCGGTGCTGATGGCGCCCTTGAACATGGACGACGTCGAGGTGAAGCCCGACGGGCAGCTGTACCTCCCCGAGATCAAGTTCCGCCGGATCCTGAACACGGCATTTCGCCCGGGCGGGTGGTCGCTGGTCCCGCGGGGCCCTCACACGATCACGGCGAAGTCGGTGTCGCGTGAGTATGCGCTGTACTGTCTCGGACGGTACGTCTCGCAGGCGCGCGGCGAGCAGGCATACTTCAATAGCGAGGGCGTCTCGATGGCCACCGAAGGCTGCAGGAGCAAAGCGCTCGTGCGATGCTGCAAGGACCTCGGCATCGCCAGCGAGCTCTGGGACCCCGCCTGGCTCGACACGCACCGCGCCACCATCGCGGAGAAGGTCGTCGCCGCCTCGTACTCGGGCGCCCGCAAGGTGATCTGGAAGCGCAAAGATCGGCCGCTGCCCGCCGGCTTCCGCGCCACTTAACGCGTGGCCATGACGTGATATACTGGACGAGGCCCTTCTGTCCTGCGTCTCATTGTTTTCTCACTGCTGCTGCTGCTGCTGCTGCTGCTGTTGTTGTTGCCGCCGCTGCCGCCAGCGGGTCAGGACCGTGTGATTGAAGATGGAAGGCCCAGAGGCCGCGCCAGTGCTGCGCCACGCTGGCGGTCGCTGCAGGGTACGCTTGTGCGAGGGGCACGGCCCCGCACCCGAAACTCCGTCGCTCGGAGTCCCCCCGGCCGGCAAGACCCTGCGGGCCAACGCGGTCCCTCGCCGCCGCCGCGGCTGAGGAACCGGCGAAGCGTCGGAAGCGCCGTCCGTCACGCCGCTGCAGCGTTGCGCCACGGGGAAAGGGACGACGGTGCCAGGTGCACCCTGTGTATGTCAAAGTCTCGTTTTTTGATTATTTATATAGGCGATTCGAGGGCGAGCACATCGCCGCCGATGGGGTGCCCGGATGGCGTGGCCAGGAGCGCCTCCGACGAAGGCTCGCACGTGCCGCATGCCTGTCCCGCTACGCTGTGCCTGCTGTGCCTGCTGGACCTCGTGTATCCCGTCTGCCTGGCTTGGAACTCCTCTGGGACTCGGACCTGCTGGACGCGACGACTCTGACTCCGACTCCGATTCTTTCGCCGTCGCAAGTGGGCCCACAGACCTAGCTCGCATCGCACGGCCTGCCTGTCGGCACCGCTTTCTACCGACCGGAGCTAAGCGCGCTCTACGACTCGGCCCGACACCAGTTCGTCGCTCTGTGTTGAGACCCCGCGGTACCCCCAACGCGTCCACGTTTCCTGCGGGCACGCCTGCGTGCGTGAGTCCTCTGTCTCCCTGCCCGCGCGCCTTCACCCCGCTGCGACCGCCAGGATGGCGAAAAAGAAGAAGTCGGCCGTCCAGGCCTATGAGTAAGTATCGCATCCTCCCCGTCCATCCCGTCGGGCCGTGACGACAACCTACGCGCCGGCCGCAGGCGCCCGGCACGCGATCCGCGGCTAGCCAGCAGATCGACAGGCCGATTCACCGTGCGCTTCCTGTTCCTCTCGCTGCCATATCTGTCACATCATCCACTCTGTACATTGACGCCCGGCTCGTGGCTCGATGGATATCTCCGTCGCATCGCTGACGCGCTTAGCTCGGAACCGGAGGTCGAGGTCGATTTCGCGCCCGCCGACGCCACCGGCAACGAGATCAATGTCGACGAGGACGGCAACGATCTCGGCGGCCTGATGTCGACTATCGCGCAAGCCGCCAAGAAGCGCGCGACCAAAAAGGACAAAAAGAAGTCCAAGAAGAAGCTCTTTGACTCCGACGAGGAGGAGGATGCCGCCGCGATCCTGGCACGTCTCGAGGCCGAGGCCGCCGAGGAGGCCGCCGATGCCGCGCGCGCCCAGTCGGTCGGCAAGGCCGCCAAGACCGCCCAGAAGCCTGCCAAGCCCACAGGACCCATCAGCTTCAGCTCCCTCATTGTCAACGACGACATGGACCTGCCCTCGGAAGACGAGGACGAGGAGGCCTCCGCGCCCGCCGCGCCTGCGCCTAAGCCCGCGCCCAAGGCCGCTGGCAAGAAGGCCAAGAAGGGCAAAAAGAACCGCGACGACGACTGGGAAGCCGAGATGAACGCCGCAGCCGAGACGGTCGCCGAGCCCGAGGCGGCGGTGACGCCCGCGGCGTCCGCCAAGAAAGCCGCGGTGTCCGAGGTGGCCGATCCGGAGGAGGGCAGTCCCCGCATCAAGTCCAAGCGCGAGAAGGAAAAGGAGCGCAAGGAGCGCCAGAAGGCCGAGGCGAAGGCCGCCGCGGCCAAAAAGAACTCGGGCGCTGTGACGCCGACGACGCCGACGACGCCCAGCGCGGGCGCCGCTGCCTCGCCTGAAACGCCGGCCTCGCCGGCTGAGCCGGCCAGCACCGCCACGGCCGCCGCTGCGACGAAAGCCAAGCCCAAAGCCAAGGGCAAACCGGCGGCGGCCATCGCGGCGCTGCGCAAGGCCATGGAAGTCCAGCGCGCGGCCGAGGAGGCGGCGCGTCTCGCGGCGGAGGAAGAAGCGCGTTTGATTGCTGAGGAGGAGGCGCGTCTGGCGGCTGAAGAGGAAGCCGCCGAGCAGGCGCGCCAGGCCAAGAAGGAGGCCGAGCGCCTGCGCAAGGAGGAGCTCAAGAAGTCCGGCAACTACATGACGCCGGCGCAGAAGGCCGCGCGTGACGCTATGCTCGCGCGCCTGGCTCCCGACGTTCGTGCCCGCATCCTCGCGGAGGAAGAGGCCCGTGCCCGTGGCGAAAAGCCGGCGCCTGCCAAGAACGCCAAGAACGTCAAGGGCGCCAAGGGCGCCAAGAAGGGCGGCCGTCCGCAGCCCAAAAAGCCGACGACGCCCACGGCAACGACGCCTACCACGCCGGAGCCCGCAACGGTCCAGGCCGAGCCCGCTACGCCGGCCGAGCCGGCGGGCCCGTCGGCAGCCGAGCTGGCGGCCCAGGCCGAGCGTGAGCGCATCGAAGCCGCGGCCCGCGCCGTGGCCAAGCAGCAGACGTGGGGTCGCAGTGTCGCGGTTCCGGACGCGATTGCCCGCCAGACCGCGGCGGCCGAGACCGCGACCGATGCTAAGGACGCCTGGGACGCTTCGGACGCCGACGACGACGTGAAGGACGCCTGGGATGCCAGCAGCAGCGAGGACGAGGCGCCCGCGGCGGCGACCGCCGCGCCGGTGACCAAGGCCGGCGAGGCCAAACCCGCGCCTTCGGCGGCCGCGACCGCCAAGGCCGCCGTCAAGGCCGCTGCCAAGGCCGCTGCCAAGCCGGCTGCCGCCGCTGCGAAGGCGGTGGCCAAGACGGCGGCCAAGGCTGCCACTGCCGCCGCGAAGCCGGCGGGCCAAGCGGACGCGTCAAGCTCGGATGAAGACAGCGACGAGACATCTTCTGAGGAAGAAACATCGGATGAGGACGAGGAGACGTCGTCCGACGAGGAGATCTCGCACACGAAACGCATGGCGCTGCAGCGCAAGGCCGAGGCCGCGGCGCGCCGCAAGGCGCGTGCGGACGCGGCGATGGCCGCGCGCTCGAAGGACGACCTGCGCTCGCCGATCTGCTGTGTGCTCGGCCACGTCGATACCGGCAAGTGCTGGGGTTACGGGACGCCGATTCTGATGGCGAACGGCCAGGTGCGCCCTGTCCAGGACATCGTCGGCGGCGACCGTCTCATGGGCGACGACTTGACGGTGCGCGTCGTGACGCCGGGCTCGTGTATCCGTGGCGAGGGCGCCCTGTACACGGTGACCCCGGACGCCAGTTCAGGCTCAGACGCTTTTGTTTGCAACGGCGACCATATTCTGGTGGTTATGCCCAAGGAGAAGCCGTCGGTGGTCCAGATAGAGAACGGACAATACACGCTCCAACACGAGCATTGGCTCGATGCGACATGCAAAGACCGCGTGTTCGAGACCTCCGCTGAGGCGATCGCCTTTTTAACCGCCTTGCCCCGGCGCGTGATGCACTTCACGGTGAACGAGTACTTGGCGTTCTGTGATCAGGACGACAGCTTCGCGGATTCGCTGGTGATGTTCCGTCCGCCGACCGTCTGCTACAAATCGGCATCTCCCGCCGAGGCGGACCCGTGGATGGAAACCTTGGAGCGCGTCTTCAACAGCCGCCAAGTCGTCATGGACGTGGCGTCGGTGACGGCGAAGATGCTGGGACTCCATGTGGCCGGTGCCTTAAGCGCGATTGTTTCCCCGGCCCAACTCGATGCTGACCGCCGGATGTCGACGGCGTTCATGCAAACCTGGGCCGCGGCGATTCCGCCGTCGCCCGTTACCGCGGACATCATCCATCACGCCATTCTCGCCGCGGCTCAGGTGGCGGTGGTCGCCAAAATCACCGAGGTTCCCGAGGCGATCATGCGCAGTGCCGTTGAGTACCGCCGCGCCTTCCTGGCTGGCGTGATCAACCTCATGGGCTCGCGGGTCGCGCCGGCAGAGAAACTCCACCACTGGCGTCTCCACAGCACCAACAATGCGTCGCTGCTGCAGTCGTTGGCGCGCCTGGGTCGCTCGGTGGGTCTCTGCTGCCAAGTGGATGAGTGTGACCTCTATCTCCACGGCCCGACGGCTTCGGCGTTGGATCCTTACCTGGCGGAGGACAAGCAGACGCGGTCCGGCTTGTGGAGCAACGGCGATGAGGACGCTTACACATGGTCTTTCAGCATCGAGCTGTTGTCGCATAACGACAGCTACTATGGCTTCACCGTACAGGGCGCCAATTCGCGCTTGCTGCTGGGCGACTTTACGGTGACGCACAATACAAAGCTGCTGGACAAGATCCGGCAGACCAACGTGCAGGAGGGCGAAGCCGGCGGGATTACCCAGCAGATCGGTGCAACCTTCTTCCCGATGGACGCCATTAAGAGCAAAACGCATCTGCTGGGCCACCCGGCCGATGCCTACAAGCTGCCTGGTCTGCTTGTGATTGACACGCCGGGTCACGAGAGCTTCACCAACCTGCGCAGCCGTGGCAGCTCCTTGTGCAACATCGCCGTGCTCGTGGTCGACATCATGCACGGTCTCGAACCGCAGACCATCGAGTCGATCAATATCCTGCGCGGCCGCAAGACGCCGTTCATTGTGGCACTGAACAAGATCGATCGTCTCTTTGACTGGGAGCCGCTGGCGGACCATCCGTTCCGCATGTCGCTGGCGCACCAGAAGCCGCGCGTGCAGGCCGAGTTCAAGGAGCGTCTGCAGCAGACCATCCTCGCCTTTGCCGAGCAGGGCCTCAACGCGATCATGTTCGATGAGAACCCCAACCCGGCGCGTTACGTCTCGCTAGTCCCGACCTCCGCGCACTCCGGTGAGGGCATTCCGGACCTGCTGCACCTGATTGTTCAGCTGACGCAGAGCCGTTTGACGGAGAAGCTGATGTATCTGTCGGAGTTGGAGTGCACGGTCCTCGAGGTGAAGGTCATCGAGGGTCATGGCACCACGATCGACGTGATCCTCAGCAACGGCATCCTCAACGAGGGCGACCGCATCTGCGTGTGTGGCCTCGACGGCAAACCCATCGTGACGACCATCCGCGCGCTGCTGACGCCGCAGCCGCTGCGCGAGCTGCGTGTGAAGAGCGCATACGTCCATCACAAGCAGGTGAAGGCCGCGCTGGGTGTCAAGATCAGCGCGCCGGACCTCGAGAAGGCGGTCGCGGGCTCGCGACTGATGGTGATCGGCGAGGACGACGACGAGGACGACATAAAGGAAGAAGTTATGGCCGACCTCGCCGATCTGATGTCCTCGCTCGATACGTCCGGGGTGGGTGTGTGCGTGCAGGCCTCGACCCTCGGCTCGCTCGAGGCGCTGCTCACCTTCCTCAAGCAGATGGAGATCCCCGTCTCGGGCATCAACATCGGCCCTGTCCACAAGAAGGACATCATCCGCGCCAGCGTCATGCTGGAGCGCCGCAAGGAGTACGCGCAGCTGCTGGCCTTCGACGTGCCGATCGACAAGGACGCCGAGCAGCTGGCGAACGAGGTGGGTGTCCGCATCTTCACGGCCAAGATCATTTACCACCTCTTCGACGCATACACGGCGTACATGAAGGAGCTGGACGAGCAGAAACGCCGCGATGAAGCTCCCCGCGCCGTGTTCCCTTGTCTGCTCAAGATCGTGCCAGGCAACATTTTCAACCGCCGTGCGCCGATCCTGATCGGTGTCGAGGTGATGGAGGGGCTGCTGAAGATCAACACGCCGCTGTGCGTGATCGACCCGGAGACCAAGATGCCGCTGCGCATCGGCACGTGCACCGGGATCGAGCACAACCACAAGCCCCGCCAGCAGGCCAAGCGTGGCGAGCAGGTCGCCATCAAGGTGGACTGCGCCGTCTACGAGACGCCGCGCGCCGTGGGCCGCCATTTCCCGGAAACCGCCGAGATCTACTCCCAGATCTCGCGTGGCAGCATTGATATTCTCAAGACTACCTTCCGCAACGATCTCAGCAAGGAAGACTGGGCCCTGGTCGTCAAGCTCAAGCGTGTCCTCAACATCACTTAACACCAAGGCATGCACGTCCACTCGAACTCTGCAACCCCTCCCATCCCCTCCCATCTCACTTTTTCATTCTAGGGTCTGCAATAATATATCAGAGATCCAGTCAATACTCTGCTTCAGGGAAGTGAGCGCGGCGTCCGCGACTTTTGGTTCAGACGTCGGTCCGTGACGCGGCCCGCGGTTCCCAATTTCGGCGGCCTTGATGTCCTTTGGATGGTTTCTGGCTCACGCTACAATCACACGACAATCGCCTTTGAACGAAAGAATGGGTCGGGGCCGCTGATGCAGGATGGTGGCTTAGCCTGGCCTTGGCCTTGGCCCGCCATCAGGGGCCAGCCTGATCACGAGGACTGCCGCCACTGTCTTGGGGCCACGGAGGCCCGGCGCTAGCCGCCCACAACCGCCAGACGACGCTACCACGGAATGAGCGCTTCAACCATGCAACTGAGGTGCATGGACGTCTCTATCGCGGGCCGCCAATCGACGATCACCGATGACCAATCGCCCATGAACCCGTCGGCGCGGCCAAGAACGCCTCGCCACTACTGCATAAAGGGACCGCGGACCTGATCGCTGTCCGCAGGACGCCGGCATCGGCCACGAGGTTCTTGCTGTCCTCATGCCCTCCCTTGACGATCACAGCGGCAGCAGCGGCGGCGGCAGCAGCGGCGGTCGTGGTCGCGCAAACCGCTCTGAGGACGGTGACGCAGGCGACGGCCACGCGGGCCGGGCTGGTGGCCACGGCGGCAACGGCGGCGGGAATCCGCCCGTTGCGTGCCGGCTCGCCGACTTGGCCGTCGGTGGTCCGGGCAGCAGCGACGGGGAGGTCAGTGACCTCGGCGACCGCGTCGACGTGCGCGATGCCAGCGATGCTAGCGATGCCAGTGATGCCAGCGTCGACGGACCCTGCGCCATCTGTCTCGCATCGCCAGAGGATCCCACGTTTCTGAGCCCATGCTACCATGCGTTCTGCTGGGCCTGCATCGACCGCTGGTCCCGCGTGGCCGCCGTGTGCCCTCTCTGCAAGCAGCCCTTTGCCTACGGCCTCCATCACGTCGACCACCGCGCCCATCACTATGCGGTCTGGCGGCCGCGCCCTCCGACGGCCCCGGCGGCGCGACCGGTCACGCCGGCCGCACGGATCAGCGCGCCGCCCGATCCGCATCCGCGACCGTCGCTCTCCGCCGGGTCGCTACTGCCGCTGCCGCCCGTGCCGCGACCACCGCAGCCATCGCCCGACCGCGCGTTCCTGCGCCGGTCTGCCGTTTACCGCCGAGGCCGGCGGGCAGGCTATCTGCGGACCGGGCCGCTGTGGCGAGCCACGTGCCCGCGAGGCTGGCCAGATCCGGCGACGCCGACGCCGACGACCGCCGCGCTGCTGGAAGGGCTGCGGCCGTGGATCGAGCGAGACTTGCGTGCGCTGCTCGGCAGCGACGGCATTGACGCGACGGCGGCTTGGGTGATGGCCGTGCTGCTGCAGCATCCGGGCCGCCGCCCCGCGACGCTGGCGCTGCTCGGCCGCCGTCTAGGCGCGCAACGGGCCGAGCACTTTCTCCATGAACTCGACGCGTATGCGCGCTCGGGACTAGAGGTGGCCACGTATGACCGGCTCATGCGCTATCCTGCTGCGCCCTCGGCGTCCGCCACGTCGCTGCCAGAAATCCATCGCGATCCCCCGTCGCCGCCTTCGGACCGGATGGCAGGGCCATGACGAAGCCAGGCGCCATTTCATTCCTTGAGGCGTGGTCCATGATCCATGATTCGTCTCGATGGCACGAGACTTTGTCGAGCAAAGTGTATCCGCATTGACAGCATAATAAACCCCTGTGCGGCGTTCGGGTCCGACTCGTCATGACGAGATCCCGCTGTGATCGTAGCGGGTGCCAGCGGCCGCCCAAAGAGGCAAAAAAGGGCGTCATGGGCCGTGAGCGCGCGCGCGCGCTGCGCCATCCACGCCGTCGACGCCGCCTACCTGTTGCAGAAGCAGGGGCCGCGTGCGGGCCGCCCGCGGTCGGAGCACCAAGTGGCGACCGTCAGCGTCAAGGGGTGCTCGTCCGGTGGCCAAGGGTTACCAGGCCATCCGGGATGATCACAGACCTTCGACTGCAGCTTGATACTGACCCAGAGCACCCGCGTTTCCATGATCACAAGAATCGCACATCTCTGCATGGCGAGGGATCCATGCCGATTGGATCGTTATGGCTACATCGTCATGGAAGTGGTCCCCTCCTTCTGAACCCATGCTCGTGACACATGGGTCCACGACCGAAACCCACGATTCTGACACGTGCCAAAGAATCGCTCTCCATATACAATCATCTTGAAACGGATCTCTGCTGCCGACTGCTTGTAGCCGGCTTCGCTGCGGCACGCCGGGATCACCGCTGAATTGGCTGGATTGGCGGCCGCACTCGCTGCCCTGACTGACCCGAGGGCGTGCTCGCCGACCGGGCGTCTCTGCCACCCCGACGAATTCATCACAGCCGGCCACGTCGGGCCACGCCGACAGGATGCCGTCCGCCGTCTCCCGCGGTCCTCGCCGCGGCTCCGCCGCCGCCGCCACGCATGGCTGCGAACGCAGCGCCTCGCCGGCTGCATCGCCCGCGCCGTCGCCATGGCCCACGACGTCCTTGTCGATGTCGCCGTCCTTGTCGTCGTCGCCGCCATCCTTGTCGTCTCTGTCGTCCGCCGTCACCCTGCACACGTCCGGCATGCGCACCGTCTCGCTGTCGGCGCTGCGCACGGCGAGCCAGCTGGCCGGCACGGCGACGGCGGCGCTGTCGGCCGCGAAGGGCGCCGCGCAGCACGCGACTGCCCACGGCGCCGAGGCGGCGGTCGTCGTGGTCCGCGACGCCGCGCAGCACGCCCGCGACGCGCTCTGTCGCCTGCCCCCAGCGTATGCAGGGCCCCTGCGCGACGGTATGGACGGCGTCGCGGCCTTCTTTGCGCAGTATCCGGCGCTGCAACTGTATGCGTCGGTGTTTGCCGTGCTGGGCGCCGTCCCCGTGGCCGTGTTCCTGGCGACCGTGGGTCTATGGGGCGCGGGCGTGCTCGCGCTCTTTGGCGGCGCCGGCGTGGTCGTCCACGGCGCCCTCATCGGCGTGGCCAGCACCGTCCTCGTCGTCGCGCTCAGCCTGGCGGGCGCCGGGGCCCTCGTCGTCGCCAGCGTCTGGAGCGGGTGCCGGGTGGCGCAGCAGTGGATCGTGCGGCACCGTCGACCAGCACCCCCTACCTCGCGGCGCGATGTCATCTTAACGTGAAGCCCCTCACGGGGTCCGCACACGGCTGTTGCAGATGTGGCGAGCGTCGCGAGACAGGGGCCAATGCTCTCGTGACGTCTGCTTACCTTGGAGGGGGTTCGCGCTTTCGTGGGGTCGAGCGGCCCTTCCTGGCGTCGATTCGCTCCGGCATATGCGCGCCATCATGTTCGCTCTGGCAGGCCAAGTGATCGGTGATCAGCCGACGTGGCGCTTGTGCGTCATCACCCCGTTGGCTATCATGCAGTTGCATGTTGACGGCGTCGATTTAATTTGTTTAATTTGGTTCTTCTTTTTATGATCATCGACATTTGATCAATCAGGTTGGGACCTTCTTAGCCGGATCATGCATCCGTCGGTCATGCGCGGCAGCGGCTGGCACATGTCAGAGTAGCCAGTGTATCACATGCCGTATTCGTCATGCTTGATCGGAGTGACTATACATGATGCTTGGGTAGAGATTAAAATTGAAAATTTTGAAATCTGAAAAAAAAATGAAGTCAAGATCTGATATTAGAATCTGATATCGCTGGTCGTCAACCTTGTCATCACTGTCGTCACCGATGAAGGATGATGGACACGTCACGGACGACCGCGTCTGTTGCCGTGTTCCAGACGTCCCACCCCGGCGAGACGACTGCCAAGGGATGCGGTGATGGCTGGGTGGACACGTAGCGGTCGGAGCAAGACGGGCCGAAGGCGCGCCCCGACCACCACGCATCTGAGGCTTTATCGCCCGCAGGCGGCTTTAGTAAGCATGCATCGCTCGACGTCTGTATTCTGGAGACGGTTGAGAGGTGAGGCGAGGCGACTCGTGTTTGCCGTACTTTACCGTAGAGATACCCCCGCTTTGTCGTGGCCGCCGGCACAGCATGTGGCAAACAACCGATCCGCCGTCGGAGGTCGGGGGCGGTCGAGCCGCCTGTCCCTTCTCTCGAATGCACGGTTTGGCGAATGCACTTGTGCCGCACTGCTCTGCCGGGCCTGGCTTGGCCCGGCGGGGCCTGGCGTGGCATGACGCGTCGTGACCGAGCGAATAAATTGTGTGATGATCATTCCAACCCAGGCACCACCGAGATGGCGCGAGCGTGAGATGGTGTCGGATTCGCCGCGCGTCGTCGGGGGGCTAGGCCGGGTCTGTGCATCTTCCGGGACCGAGCGGCCGCCACAAGGCCGCCAACCAAGAATCATACCACAACATCCGAGGATGTGATGAGCGTCTCCGTAGGAGCTGCGAGCGCCCATCCGTCCCAGGGGCTTCTGGCCACGTTGCACGTTGTATCCTTGCATCCTTGGGGTCGTCAGCACGCGCCTTTTCAGTGTGTTTTATGCGATTTTCAAGCCGCCCGGTGGGTGGGGTGCATGGGGAAGGCAGGCACCGTTTGGCTTCGGGCCACCGAGGCCGGCGGGAGCGCCGCATTTGCGCAGAACCCCGGCCGCCGTTCATCAGTCGATGCGGTGCTGCGCGGTGTGGTGATGGACCCTTTTCTTTCTATCGCAGCGCGGCGCCGGTCCAACGGCCCCGATGAAGAAAGGGAGCGAGTGCAAACACGACCACCGGGCGGCAGGGGATCAGCCCTCGCCGCTGACCTTCCCCTCTTGCGATGGGGCAGGCCGGACCGGAAACGACCGGAAACGACCGGAAACCAACGGGAACGCGTAGACGGCCCAGCTGGCAAGCAGGCTCGTGCTGGCCAGGCGGCACGACCTTCTGCTTGTTCCCTTTTCCTTTTGCCAGACGGCCGTCCTGTCAGGCGGCCTCCGCCTGCTGGCCTGTTGGTTCGCTACCCGTGTCGCCGCGTCCCGGGGCACCGTCGCGCTTGTTCGCGCAGGTACCGGCCCCGGCACAGATCCACGCTGCGCCGGTGGCAAGCACTGCCTTCACGCCAAGACGCGCCGTGTCGTTGACACGCGCCGATTGACTGTCGGCTCGCCACTTGCGGCGACAGGCGTCCTAGCCCGCTGCCTGCAGGCTCTCTGCCTTCCTTAGGTCTCGCGCGGGCGTGATGACTCGCTCGGCATGGCTCCGGTGGGAAAGAGCACCGAGCCGGCGAGGAAGCGGGCCAAGCGACGCGAAGGCGGCCGTGTTGGCGCGACTGCCGCGACGCGTCATCCGGCTCCTGCTCGGCATCCGCCGCCCGATTCCCGCGACAGCGCCGGGGACGGCGATGGTGATGGCGATGGCGATGGCGATGGTAATGGCGATGGTGATGGCGATGGCGATGGCGATGACCCCGGTCAAAACGCCGGCGGCCATCCATCGTGGTTCTCTCGTTGCCACCCAGCGGCCGAACCGTGGGAGATGCCAAGCGGAGGCGCGGAGGCGATGGCGGATTTCCAATGATGGTCTCCTTCACGTGTACTTCCGGCCGCCGCCGGCACCTCGCGGTCGCGTCGGCGGAAGGCGGAAGCGCGTGTCACTTCGGAGTGCGCGGCGGCGTGCTGGGCTCACGCCTTCCCATTGCCGACCGCCTCCTGCCGCGGGTGCCGACGGCTGCGGTGGCCGTTGGCAGGGGGCATGGGCGCGACCCGGCGATCCTTCGATTCGGCTCGCCGCCGTTATCGTCGCCGGCGGCGGCGGCGGCGGCGGCGTAGGCGGTAGTCGATGGAACCGATCGATTCCATCGAACCAATCAATCGATCCTAACGATCCTTTCCCGGCCGCGCCTTCTGGGGCATCATGGAAGGCTGGCGACCGAGCGCCGGGTCAGGCGTCATGTCGGCTGAAGGTCCGGGCGGCGCGGTAGCGGCGCGAGGCCGGTTCCGACCGGCCGGTCGGGACGTGTACGACGTGCGGGACGGCCACGCTGGCCGAACGGAGTCACCGCGCTAGCGGTCGCGACGGCGTGATCTATCGGGCCGAACCGGCCGTCCATCGCGGACGCCCCCGACCGTCGGAGACGCCGCCGGCCCTGAATGCTGTTTCCGGGGCCGGCCGGGCCGGAGGAGGGCCGTGGACGGGCTCGGCGGCGGCCTCGCCAGCCCGACGCGTTTCCGGCTTCGCCGACTGCCGCGCGCGGGACCGGGCGGCCGGCGGCATCGGCCCGGGTCGACGCGCTGGCGCCCGCCAGCCCGCGAGGGACGCCGGACGCCGGGGCCTCGCGGCGCCACGCGCTGGGGCTCGCGGCCCCGCATGGGCGGCGGAACCGCGGAGAATTACGCCTTACCTGGCGACACCATCGCGCCGCGCCTCGCCCGGTCGCGACGTCTCATGGCACGGGCGTCTCGCGGCGCCGCGCCGCGCTTGGGCGCGTCGCCGGGGCGGCAAAACGATTGGCCATCATGGCCCCGGCGCGTCGTGATCTCCCGGCGCATGGCCGCCGCCGGTATGGACGGCGGCGACCGCGCCGGCAACAGCGCCGGCAACAGCGCCGGCAACAGCGCCGGCAACAGCGCCGCCGACGGCGACAGTGCTCGTCAGACCGCGCTCGGCGGGTCGTCCACTGGTGTCCTTCCGGTTCCGCGGCCGCCGGCCGCTACGAGACGTGCGACACGGCGGATTGGTCAGCATCCCGACGAGTGTCGGAGTCCGAGGACCGGGGGGCCGTCGGCGATGCCGCCGCCACCGCGGCCGTGGGCTGGAGACGCCCAGGGGGGAAAAGCACGCGCGCGGATGCCGACGGGGTCAGGTCAGGCCGAGGCCCGAGTTTTCGCGCGTGTTGCCCGTGTACACGGCGATGACACGGCCGTTCATCCGGCCTACCATGCCCTGGCTCGGCGCCTCCACGCGCAGCCGCATTTGTGACCCGTCGCGCCATCCGCGGGAGCGGCTGTGCCGCATCCGTCTCCCTCGAAGCGCTCGCCATGGATTACGACAGCCAAAGGGCAAATCCGAGGAGGGAAGAGGTGATGTGGTGCAAAGGTCCCGAGACCCAGCGGAAGCGTGGTCCATCCCCATGCGGCCGTGGCCTCCGCTATATAAGGACCCAGCGCGCGTGTGGCCCTTTCGCTGCGTGCCGACGACTCCGGTGGGTCATGGCATTCACCCAAGTGTGGAAAGACATTTCTGGTTGATCCCCTCGTCTCGGACCACCGAAGGCGTTCTGTTGGAGCCCCACGTGTCGATCCTGTGGTAGCTGTGCACGCCACGACCCTTCTTCCGAACCGCACCTCCCCAGCTCGTAGAACAGTGAAAAGTAAGTGGCGCCTTCCCGCATCCTGGCGACGGTATACCTCGGCCGATCGCGCAACCAGCGGCGCTTGATGCCGGAACTCTCGTGACTCGCCCGCGACTCACATACCGCGCAGCTCAGGCGAGAGAAAATCGCGGAGGCTGGCGCGCAGGGACTCCCCGTCGCGCCTCCGGCCGGCCGACCGCCCCCCAACCCCAACGCTCCCCCCCGTTGAGATTTGAGATTTTTCCTCGCCTGCTCAGGCGTGTTGGAAGGCCCTTTCGCTACCATATCACCGCCATCACAGGGTGGCCGCCGATCTCGTCACAACCCCCAAAGACGAACAGGGGGTGGGTGTGACATGGCGCTCATGGGACAACGGGGTGGTGCGGAGCATGACGGCCGCAGCGCATGCCGCGACGACGATCGTGATAATGACGGTGCGCATCGCCACCGCTCAAGAAGGTTTGACCGGCAACCTGTCGACTCACATAATCGTTTTGTGTATGATTATCGGTGACCTCTCGTCGTGTCGGTAGATCTCGATCGCGGCCTTGATATCCCAGCTTGTTCCTTGACGCTGACCCCGCACACACGAGGCACACGAGGTTTTCACTTGTGGTTGTCGAACTCCCGCCTCACGATCTGTGGTCGCGACGGTGTGTGCCCCGACACCCCCACCCCGTCTCTCGGGTAGCTCCCGTTGGCTGCTCCCCATTTTTCTGCATCATCGACGCGTTTTTTCCCAGCACGTCCATCGTCGTCAACCCCTCGTCTGATTGGCGCAGGATGGATCCGGCCCAGCCCCAGGAGGGCAGCGCCCACCCGCCCGCGCACTATCCGGCGGCCACGGCCTCGACTGCCGTGAACGAACAGTCGACCGCAGGTGGCGCGAGCGCCGGCGTGGGCGCCGCCTTGGGCACTGTCCCGACCACGAGCACTGTCCCGACCGCCGGCCTCACCGGCCTCGCGCCGCACCACAGCCATCATGCCTCAGCGTCCTCGCAGCCCCCGGCGTCGAGCCGCCGCCCCTCGTCCGTCAAATCGGCGCGCTCGTCGCGCAGCCGCGGGCTGAGCGTCGCGGACCTCGTGACGGCGGAGCGGTTCGAGAGTCAGGCCCGCGAGCTGGCGGAGCAGCAGCGCGCCGAGGAGGGTGTCCCCATGCCGGCCGCAAGCGAGCCGACGGCTGCACCGCACGGGTTGATGACGACCCTGTTGAAGCGGACCAAGTCGCTCGGCAGCCGCTCGAGTCGCTCGAGCCGCGTCGCCGATGACGAGGCCAAGGGCCTCGAAGGCCCGCCGCCCGCCGTGCCCGATGTCGAGGCCTTCGACCCGCTCAGCAAGCACTTCGACTTTGCTCGGTGGATGGACAATACGCGCGAAAAGTTCATTGCCGAGCACGGCGAAACCTTCCTCGAAGCCGGCCTGAGCTGGAAGGGCGTCAATGTCAAGGGCGACGCCGTGGGGCTGTCGTACATTGACAACCTAGGCACCTTCTTTTTGGCCCCCCTCTTTGCCGCGTACAAGCACTCCAAGGGCAAGGCCGAGGAGAAGCCCATTCTCCACGACATGGAGGGCGTCATGAAAGCCGGCGAGCTCGTGCTCGTGCTGGGCCGGCCCGGGTCCGGTTGCTCGACTTTCCTCCGCACGATGGGCAACCTCGTCCGCAACTACACGGCCGTCACCGGCACCCGCCTCATCAACGGCGTCGACATGGACACCTTTGTCAAGGCCGACAAAGGCCTGGTGAACTACAACGAGGAGAACGATATCCACTACCCGACCCTCACGGTGCGGCAGACCCTCCAGTACACGTTGAAGTGCCGCATGCCCGGGAGTGCGCTTAAGGAGAAGCGCGAGCGCGCCTTGGCCGTCATTCTCTCGCTACTCGGCCTGAACCGCTGTGCCGATACGCCCGTCGGCGACGCGATGCTTCGCGGGATCAGTGGCGGTGAAAAGAAACGCCTGTCCATCGCCGAGACCCTCTGCTGTGGCGGCATCGTGAACCTGTGGGACGGCAGCACGCGTGGCTTGGACGCGTCGTCCTCGCTCGAGTACGTCAAGGCGCTCAAGATCGCGTGCCTGGCGTTCAAGACGATCAACGTGTGCTCCTTCTACCAGGTGAGCGAGGCCATCTATGACCTCTACGACCGCGTGATTGTGCTGTCGTGCGGCCGCATGATCTATTCGGGCCCGGCGAACCGCGCCAAGGCCTACTTTGAAGACCTGGGGTTCGTGTGCCCGCCGCGCAAGACGACGGCCGACTTTCTCACGGGCATCACCGAGTACGGCGAGCGCATCGTTCGCCGCGGCTTCGAGGACCGCGTGCCCATGACGCCCCAGGGCTTTGCGGACGCGTTCCGCGCCAGCGAACAATTCCAGCGGAACCGCGCCGAGCAGGCCGAGCTCGACGCCCAGATGGCCGAGGAGCAGCAGCAGGAAGCATTCCGCGAAGCGAAGGCGATTCGCGACCAGACGCACAACATTACGGCGCAGCACTCGCCGTACTCCGCCACCTACGGGCAGCAGTGCCGCGCCGCCTTGAAGCGCGAGTTCCAGCTCCAATCGGGCAACCCGGGCAAGATTATTTTCCAGTCCATCTTTTCCATTCTCATTGCGCTGTGCATCGGCATCGTGTTTCTGCAGCAGAACCAAAACACGCTCGACGCGTTCAACTATGGCGGCATCCTCTTCTTTTTGCTCCTGTCCAACGTCCTCTCGGCGCAGGCCGAAATTCCGGGGCTCTTTGAGGGCCGCGAGGTGCTCCTCAAGCAGAAGCGGCTCGGGCTCGCGAAGCCCAGTGCGCAGTACCTCGCCAGCATCCTCGGCGATCTGCCGTCCAAGACGTTCGTCATTACGCTCTTTACCATCATTGTCTACTTTCTCTCCGATCTGAGCAACGGCAGCCCGGGTGGGTTCTTTATTCTCTGGTTCGCCATCATGGTCACCTCCCAGTCCTACCTGGGCTTCGTCAAGCTCCTCTCCGTGGTCCTCCCGGACGTGGACGTTGCTAACGTTCTGAACTCGATAAGCCTCTTGCTTTTGATCTCAACCACGGGTTTCCTTTTGACGCTTCAGCAACTCCCCGGCTGGTACGTCTGGATCTACTGGATCAACCCCATCGCCTATGGTTTCCGCGCCATCTATGCCAACCAGTTCAATGGCCTCCGGCTCGAGTGCATCGAGCCGCAGCTCATTCCGTCGGGTCCCGCGTATGCTAATGTGCCACTCGCCAACCGCGCGTGCGCTTCGTTCGGCGGCGGCCCGGGCGTCACGTCGATTGCCGGCGCCGACTACCTCTACGCGCAGCTCGGGTACCGCCCGAGCGACATCTGGTGGTGCATCGGCGCCGTGATTGGGTTCACAGTGTTGTTCCTCACGGTCGCTGTCCTCCTCGTGGACCGTATCGAGTTTGGCAAAGGCGGGTTCGCGACGCGCGCGTACAAGCTGCCTGCGGGCCATGTGGCTCGCCAGCTCCGCCGCACAGGTTTTTTGCGCCTCCGCCGCTGGCGCCATTCGGAGTCGCATGCCGCCCGCAAGACGGGCGTGGAAGCCGAGGCGGCGAGCACCGGCTCTCTGGTCGGCGAGGGGGATCTGGCATTCCGCTCGGTGCCCATTACGGCGGTCGTAGACAAGGCTGATGATGTCGCCTTAAATGCCATGGCGCGGTCCTCGCCGGAGACCAAGGCGGCCGCGGGCGGCACGGCGACGGGTCCCCACTCCCCCGCCCCCGCCTCGGGCGCGATCGGCGCCCAGCTCGGCACCCGGGCGCTGCCCATGACCTGGAAGCACATTGACTACTCGGTGCAGGACGGCAAGCTCCAGCTGCTCTCGGATATCGAGGGGTATGCCGTGCCGGGCAAGATGGTCGCGCTCGTTGGCGCTTCCGGTGCCGGCAAGTCGACCTTGCTGGACTGCATTTCGCGCCGCAAGACGACCGGCAAGATTGACGGCGACATTATGATTGGCGCGCAGCCGCAGCGGTCCGACTTTAAGCGCACGTCCGGCTACTGCGAGCAGCTGGACGTGCACCCGCCGCTGCTGACGGTCCGCGAGGTGCTGCGCTTCTCGGCCGAGATGCGCCAGGAGGCCACCGTCTCGAAGGCCGAAAAGTATGCGTTTGTCGAGACGGTGCTCGAGATTCTCGAGATGCAGGATATTGCCGAAGCCGTTGTGGGCTCGCTCGAGACGGGCATCGGCATTTCGGTCGAGGAGCGCAAGCGGCTGACCATCGGTGTTGAGCTTGTGGCCCGTCCCTCCATTCTCTTTCTCGACGAGCCGACGTCGGGCCTCGACTCGCAGTCCTCGTTCGCCATTATTCGCCTCATCCGCAAACTCGCCGACTCGGGCCAGTCCATTCTGTGTACGATCCACCAGCCGTCTGCGGTGCTCTTTGAGCACTTTGATATGCTGTGTGTGCTCGTCAACACGGGCGACGGCCGCGGCGGCCGTGTCGCCTACTTTGGCGACCTGGGCCCGCGCTCCAAGACCATGATTGACTACTTTGAGCGCAACGGAGCGACGCCCATCGATCCGGACGCCAACCCTGCCGAGTGGACGCTCGATGTGATTGGCGCCGGGATGGGCCGCGGTTCATCGACGGACTGGGGTCGCGTGTGGGCCGAATCGCCCGAGCGACAGGCCATTCAGCGCGACATCGAGACGATTGTGGCGGATGCCGGCGCCAGCGCGGCCCGGCCCGATGGGACGACCACCACAAATACGACCGAACGGCCACGCGACTTTTCGCTGCCCTTCCGCCGTCAGTTGCCGCTCATGCTGAAGCGCGACATGCTGTCTTATTACCGCAACACGTCGTACACGCTTGGCCGCCTGCTGCTCTTTACGGTCACGGGGTTCCTTTTTGGGACCATGTATCTCAACACCAACCAGAGTGTCGGTGACATCCAGATCAAGGTGTATGCGCTCTTCTTTGCCATCACGATGGCCATTCTGCTCGTCAATCTGGGTCAACCCGTCTTCTTTCAGCGCCGTGCCCTCTTCTACCGCGAGAGCACGTCCGGTTTCTACTCATGGGTTACCTTCGCCATGTCGACGGTGTTGGTCGAAATTCCGTACACGCTCATCTGTGTCGTGCCCTTTTTCTTGCTCCTCTACTACCCGGTCCGTCTCAACCCGGCGACGTCGCACGCGGGCTTCTTCTTTATCACCCTCTGCGTCTACTTCCTCTCGTCCGTCTTCCTTGGCATCATGATTGCTGCTCTGGCGCCCAACCTCATTGTCGCCACGATCATTAACCCGCTCATCATGTCGCTGCTCAACCTGTGCAACGGTGTGCTCGTCCGCGGGCCCAGCATTGTCTGGCCCTTCCGCATCGTCTGGTACGCCAACCCGCTGTCCCAGGCCGTGCAGGCCATTATTCCCCGCGAGTTTGGCGGGCAAGAAGTGTACTGTGAGACGGCCAAGCTGGTGCCTGTGCAGCCGCCGACCGGCCAGTCGTGCGACGCTTACTTCCAGCCCTTCTTTAGCTCTGGCGGCGCCGGCTACGTCGAGACGCTCTCGGACGGCAACTGCGGCTACTGCCAGTACCGCACGGGTGACGAGTACCTCAAGCAGTTCGGCTGGAACTCGGGCAACACCTGGTCCCGCTTCGGCTATCTCTGGGTCTTCACCGTCTTCTCGGCCATGATGATCTTTGTCTTTGTCTGGATGCGTGGCACCGGAAAGCGCTAAGGCTCATGGCGGCGACTCGGGCACGCACGCATACTAGGTCAGGCCTTGGGTCACCAGGATCGAGCTGCACGGACATCACCCCTTGCGATGCGAGTGGAATAAATTGTGATTTGTAAATGAAATAAAGCATTGGAGAGACGTCCACCTCTACTCCATGCGGTCCGCGTTTTCGCCATAGAAGAGATACTGCACCGAGAACGACTCGATCGGCTCATTCAGGATCAGAACGTCCGCAACCTCCACGAGGTGGTCCAGGCCAGCTTGCCATGCGGCGGGGTCCCGGACGACCACTTCACTGGTGCGGTGCTGCGTGACCCAGCAGCCAGGGACGGGCGCCCGGTGCGGCAGCAGTTGCATGTAGGCATCCGGGTTGAACCGCACAAAAGCGACTCGACCAAGTGCTTTTACGAGCGCTCGCATGCGAGGGTGCTCGCAACCCACGTACTGCGCTGACGTATGCATATACTCGTCCACTTCGACAATGACATGGACATGCCCAGAGTCGCCCGTCCACTGGAGCAGCAGGTCAGGCCGCAGACGCGTCCCGGGCACCCTCGTGTCAGCGAGCACTAGGACGTGCGGGTGATACTGCGCCAAGTACGTCGTCAGCTCGGCAGCCACGGCCAGCTCTTTGGTGCGCCAGTTTGGGGCCGTGCGACGGCAAGGGTACTTGCGCAAGCGGCTAAGCAGGCTATGCAGTACCCCTCCCAGTTGAATTGGCTGCGAGCAACACAGTCCTCGGTCAGGCACGGCTTAGCGCGCAGGTTGACGGCATCGTCGGTGCGATCGGGGCACTGGGCACACCAGCGTGGCCGTTGACCCGGGTGGCCCCAGAGGGCCTGCACCTGTCGTTCGCAGGCGCACAGCGCCGCTCTGACGTTGACGAAATCTGCTGGCTTATCGGGACAGTGGATGCACCATTCGGGAGGATCGCCCGGACGACCGTATGTGGCCACCGATTTCCTGGGACCAGCACACGATAGGTTGGTGATATCCACTGCGTCGGCCGGCCGGGTCGGGCATTGGCTGCACCACAGCCGGCGGCGTAAGTGGCATGGGCACGACGCGAGCATTGGCAACGAGCACTGTTCGTGTCCGCCGCCGATGCGGGTCGCGTCGGACAGTAGGCACACCGGCGCCGGCGCTCGCCAATGAAGCCGAAGCTGGGAACCACTCGGCGCTCACACTCACATGTCGGAGCCCTGTGGTTCACCGTATCGGCCGGCCGGTCGGGGCACCGCAAGCACCAGCGAGGACGCTGGCCTGGGCACCCAAAGGAAGCTCTGTGCGGCGGATCACATTGGCACATGTTGCGGTAGACGTTGATCGAGTCTGCAGGGCGATCGGGGTATTGGGCGCACCAACGAAGCCGTTGCCCTGGGTAGCCGTACGAAACTCGTTGATGCCTCTCACAATCACATCGCATGGACTTGATGTCGACCGCACCGTCTGGCTTGCACTCGGAGCACCAGCGGGGGCGCGGATCTTCGGGGAAACCATACAAGGGTTGGACGGATCGCTCGCATTGGCATCGAGCCGCCATCGTGATGTACGATCCGGGAAGTCGTCCGGGACACTGGGCACACCACCGCGCCCGCTCACCAGGCATCCCAAAGGTGACATGCACCTGTTTGGGGCACTCGCACCGAACCGTGGTTAGACTTATGGCCTTGGGGTCTTTGCCTGGATGGTCTTTGCACCACCGCGGTCGGTCGCTCTTGAGCCCGAAGGTTGGACAAACATCGCGCTCACACTCACACTTGGGTGCATAGACGGCGATCGCCTCAGGAGGCTTGTCGGGGCACTGGATGCACCACTTCGAGCGTTCGCCCTCGATGCCCTCTGCGTGGGTTGCACCTTGCGTTCACACATACACTGTGCGGCGTACACCTTGATGGCTCCTTCCGGCTTACCTGGGCAAGCGACACACCACCGTGGCTTCAGTCCGTCGCAACCAAGGACGGGCTGAACACCCCGGTCGCACTCACATCGCCGAGCGTGGATGATGACGGCAGCAGGGTCCTTGCCAGGACAGAGCGTGCGCCATTGCGCTTTTTCGCCTTCCAAACCAAAGACGGGAATTCTTCGACGGCCGCATTCGCACACACGCGCATACCGGTCCTTGGCCTCGGGTGGACGCTCAGGGCAGTGAGTGCACCACCGTGCCTGATCGCCCGGAAGGCTATACATAGGATGTCTTTTCTTGTCGCACGGGCACTGGAGACGCCGCGCATTGATAGCATCCTTCGATTTTCCAGGACAGAGTCGGCACCATGCCGGCATGGTGCCGGCAATTGCGGATCATTTTCGAAGCCAAAGGGCGGCATCACCTGCTTCGAACAGAGACAGCGTTCTGCCGAGACATCCACGGCATGAGCTGGAAGATCGCGGCATGCCGGACACCACATACGACGCTCTCCGGGTAAGCCATGCGTGGCCACGTTCGACTTCGCACAGGAGCAGCGTATGCCAACCAGATCGATCGCGGCTGGAGGCCGCTGAGGACAGATAAGCGCACCATGTGGGTCAACCATCGGTGCTCAAGCCATCGACGGCCTCGTTCTTGTTCGCGCATCGGTCAGTCTTGATGGGCGAGCTCACTTTTGAGGCCTGACTCGTCCGCGTTGGACGCGTGGCATCACCGACGGGTCGTCGGATAGCGGGTCGGGAAGTGGCTTAGCTGGATGAACCGGGCGATAGGCAGAGAACGGTCCGTGATGCCCCCATCAGCAACTCTCCGGCTGGCACGTGTGGATCTACGGGATCAACCCGATCGCCTATGGCTTCCGCGCCATCTCTGTCAAGCAGTTCCGTTTTTTTCGTTCCTTTTTTCGTTCTCCGTCTCGTGTCACGACCTTCGTTCTCCCATCCTTTCCGCCTCCGTGACGCGAGCCGCGTGCGTTGGCAGAAGGACCCCGGTGTTCGGTATCAAGGGTAAGTCTCGATGTTCGTCACGTGTGATCGCATCGGGCGTGAATGGCGGGTCAGAGCCCGTGGGAGGCGATCTCGCCCAGCGGCCCACCAGGAACGCGGGCGACGCGTGCGGTTGCTGCGAGGACGATCGCGTGACGCCGGTGCGCGCTGGACGTGTGGCGTGGGCACGCACCGGCGAAGCCGGGATCGCCTCGCCTCGATGCCGCGGGCGTCGTGCCGCCACCCCGAGAGCGCCAAGACCCATGTCCATCCATCTCCGCCTGAGCGCGCCTTCCAAGGGTCCCCGCCCGGGTGACCACGGCCTCCCATGGCTCATGGGCCCCTCGAGATGGCATGACCGGCTGGCGCTCGCTGAGTCATGAGTCATGAAGTGCCCCTCGGCAGCGTGTGCTGAGTTGCGGCCCACCACCACACGCCTCCCCAAGACCCTGATCCGCTCGTGCCGGTGCGCCGCTCGGGGTGCATCTGACGCCACGTCGCACCCATCGCGTCGTTTCTTCCCAGTTCCCAAGTCACCCGCCTTCGCCGACGTGGTTGCCGGCCACGATGGTGGTCCCGCTGCTGGCCTTCCACAAGGCCATGATCGCCGAACTGCTGGCCGAGACGCCGCCCGATCCCGCCGCCGCAGCTGAGCGTCGTGCGACGCGCATGCTCGCCGCCGACGCGGGCGACGGCCTCCTCATCACCGCGCAGGGTCTCGGCCTCCGCGCCAGCGTCATCCCGACCCTCATCGCGCTCTATGCCGACCCCCGGCATCTGGTGCTCGTGCTCGGGCTCTCGGCGCGCGAGTATGAAAGCTTGCAGCGCACCGTGGCCGCGATCGCACGTGGTGCCCGACCTGACCCGTCGGCGGATGGCGTCGATGCTGATGCGGCACAGCAGGCGCGTGCCGAGCGGGACGCTCTCGTAAGGGTCGATTCGGCCCGCGATGGCGTGGCGGCGGTCGAGCCTCGGTCGGACGACTTCGCATCGGAAGACAGCACGCCTTGGTTCCGATTGATGACGGCTGACACGCCGGCGTCCGAGCGCCATGCCATGTATCGCGAGGGCGGTGTCATCGCCGTCACATCGCGGATTCTGGTTGTCGATCTGCTCAATGCGGTCGTGCCCACGGCGGCCATCACGGGCATGATGGTGCTGAATGCGCACCGCGTCACTGACCGATCCAGCACCGAAGCTTTTATCCTCCGGCTGTACCGCGACACCAACAAGACGGGCTTTATTAAAGCGTTCAGTGACGTCGCCGACGGGTTCACCCACGGCTACTGGAAGCTCGAGCGTAGTATGAAAACCCTCTTCTTGCGCCGCGTGTTCCTGTGGCCGCGGTTTCATACCGACGTGGCGCAGACACTCAGCCAGGCGGGCCGTACGCACCTGGTCGAGATCCGCGTGCCATTGTCGCCCGCAATGCGGGCCATGCAGGACGCGCTACTCGCGTGTATCGAGACGTGCATCAGCGACCTCAAAAAGGGCGCCACGCGTGCGGGGGCGCTGCTGGACCTGGATCAGATCAGCATCGAGCACGCGCTCTTCCCCGCCTTCGATCTGCGCATTCGTGCAATGATCGCGCCGTTGTGGCACAAGACAGGGCCGCGGACGCGGCAGCTGCTGCAGGACATCACGACATTGCGCTCGCTGCTTGCGCATCTGCTAGCCTACGATGCTGTCACGATGCATTGCCTGCTGGAGACAATGATTATGGCGAACGCTGTCGGCGCCCATGGGGACAGTCTGCGTTCCTCAGACGCCGGCAAGAGCCCGTGGCTGCTTTACGATGCCGCCCAGGTGTTGTTTGAGCGTGCGCGCGCTCGCGTCTTTACCCGACGAATGGCCAAGCGGCCCCCGTCAGCGTCGGCGCCCCCTCGCTTTCCGCCAACGATCCAGCCCGTGTTGGAAGAGCAACCCAAGTGGCGAGTACTTCTCCAAATCCTGCAAGGCGAGATCGAGCCGCAGCGCATGACGCCGCATGGCGCAAGGGCGGAAGCGATCGATGTTGATGCGGACGTCGACCCGCCGCATCCGGCTGCAGGCGATGGCCTCGTGCTCGTTATGTGTGCCGGGGAGCGCACCTGCGGCCAGCTCCGACGCTTACTCGCCGGCTTCGACCTTACCGTCATTAAACCGGAACCAGGGCGGTCCAGATCCTCGCGAAAGCGCAAAGTGTCAGGCGCAGACGACGCTCACGACGACGCTCACGATGACCATGAGAAGGAACGGCGTTTCTGTTCCCCTGGTGCGCGACGACTGATGGAAAACCTGCTCGAGAACTACTTTGCGTGGAAAGGCCACCTGCCTCGGGGCGCGGCGGGGCAGCTCATGCGGCCTCCGACCGCGGGTCCAGACGGTAGCGCCGCCGCCTCTACGGGCGCGTCGGCCAGTTCATCCGGATCGCCGTCAGGCTCTCGCTTCGCTTCGCCTGCAGCACGGGGCAGCCCGGCCGGCGGTTCCCGCCGCCGCGTCCGCGGTGCCTCGACCGCCGCCAGCGGCCTTGGTCACGCTACGCGCCCCCCGAGTGGTCCCGGCTCACCTGCCGGCCAGCCCGCGCTCGTCGGCACGACCGCATTCGGGCTGCCGTCAGCGTTCGCGAGCGAAGTCGAGGAGATGGCGCAGTTTATGAATGAGCACGACGGCGGCTCCTCGCGAGAAAAAAACGTCATGAGCCTCGATGACGATGACGAGCGGCCGGCGGCCTTGGCGGCCGACACGCGCGACCGCTCAACGGCGACCGACACGCCCGACCACGCCGCGAGCGCGCTGCCAGCATCGCCCATCGATCCGGCGTATCTCGCCGAGTGGAGTGAGCTGGACGCGATGCTGCTGTCGGAGCGCGGGATCAATGAGATGGCGGCGTATGGCCTGATGGATCCCAGCAGCCTGCTCTACATCAAGCCGTATGCTCAGACCGCTTCATCCGTCTCGGGCGCCGGCGGCGCCGCGGCAGCGCCACCCCTGGAGGACGACGAAGATATGCTGGAAGCCCTGCAGCCCAAGTACATTATTATGTACGATGTCGATATGGCGTTTGTGCGCCAGGTCGAGCTCTACAGCGCACGCCACCCGGAGCAGCCCGTCTATGTCTACTTTATGGTCTACGACAACTCGGTCGAGGAACAGGTCTACCTGAGCAGTATCCGTCGCGAGAAGCAAGCGTTCGAGACCCTGATTCATGAAAAGAGCGTGATGGCGATCCCCATCCAGCAGGATGGCCGGTTGCACGAGGCGAAGGACGACGACGCGTTCATCAAGCAGGTCAGCTCGCGCGTGGCCGGCGGGCAGACGGCATCGAAGGCCAACGCCGTGCCGCGGCAGGTGATCGTGGACGTCCGCGAATTTCGCTCGAGCCTGCCGAATCTGATCCACCAGCACGGCATGGCCGTCCGGCCCTGTACGCTCGAAGTGGGCGACTACATCCTGACGCCGAACATCTGCGTCGAACGCAAATCGATTCCCGACCTGATCAGCTCATTCAAGAGCGGTCGACTGTATACTCAGGCGATGGCCATGTGTGCGCATTACGCGACGCCCGTGCTGCTGATTGAGTTCGAGTCCGGTCGGAGTTTCCATCTCCAGACGCTGCTCGGCACCGAGATCTCGGGACAGGACCTCGGCTCCCGCCTCAGTCTGCTCGCGCTCACGTTTCCCGCGCTGCGCATCATGTGGAGCGCCGAACCGCGCGAGACCGCCATGCTCTTCCTTGACGCCAAAATGGACCGCCCCGAGCCGGATCTGGAGACGGCAATTGCGGTCGGACTGGAGGGCCGTGCGGGCGGGGAAAGCGCCACCGGCGCCGCCGCCACCGACCGGATAACGCTGGCGGCCAACACGACCGCGCTGGATATGCTGCGCACGCTGCCGGGCATGCCGGCCCGCACCGCGCGCCACGCGGCGCATGCGTTCCACTCGATCGCGGCGCTCGCCGATCTCTCGGAGAAGGAGCTCTCGCGCGTCATCGGCGATACGGGCGCCCAGACGCTGTACCGCTTCCTGCACAGGGGCGAACCCGGCGTCGCGCCCTAAATTGCCTCCAACGCATCCAGTGCCACTTTCAATCGATCGCTAGGCTGGGGGTGATGCGATACATTCATGATTACATAGAAAAAGACGCTCGACATCGCATCGTATCCGACGTCGCATCCCTGACTACGAGGCCGGCAGGTCAAACATCTGCTTGCGGATCGCTTTGCCCTCCTTGACGGCACGAGCAAGCAGACCCGCGATGAGATGGACCGAGGCGACGCTGTCGTCGTTGCCCGGGATCGGGTAGTGGACCAAGCGCGGATCCATGTTGGAGTCGACGATGGCGATCGTCGGGACGTTGGCCTTGTTGGCCTCCTTCACGGCCTCAATATTGTTCGGCATGTCGAGCACAATCAGCAGGTCCGGGATGTGGACATAGGGCTGGTCGACATGGATCTGGGCGCCGACATCCTCGGCGTCATCGGCGGCCTCGGCCTCGACGCCGATCGCCTTCTGGAGCTGGACGACGCGGTTGGGGTCGAACCCGGAACTCCGCTTCAGGACGCGCTCACGGTTGGTGAACAGGCCCGCGCGCCAGTGCAGCATGCAGTACGCGCCGGCCTCGCGCGCGGCCTCGTAGGTGACCGAGTGGATGCCCATGCGCGTGCCGAGGAAGAGGACGTTGCCGCCGCGGGCGGCGATGTCGCGGGCGAGCCCGATGCTGCGGCGCAGCGCGCGCAGCGTCGACTCGAGGTGCAGGATCGTGATCCCGTCGCGCGTGCCGAACGCGTGCGGCATCATATACGGGTGCAGCTGCGCGGCGTCGTGGCCGAAATGCACGCCAGCGGCCAGCAGGGTCTCCAGCGTCAGCGGCTTCGTCGACACAGGCACGGGGCTCAGCACCGCCTGCGCCAGCGCCGCGGGCGACGTCGCGCCCACCAGCAGGCGCGACGGCGCTTCGCTGGACCCGGCGGCGCCGGACGCGCGTGGCCATGGCGGCGCCATCGCCGCCTCGACGCCCGACGGCGCCGTGGCATACGGCGCGGCGGCCGGCGTCGAGTATCTCCTGGAAGCCGCGGCGGCGGCCGCCATGCCGGCCGACGGCATGCGCCACGCGGCGCTGGAGCGCGCGCCCGCGAGGGCAGCGCGGAAGGCCGAGACGCCGCTCATCTTGCGACCTACGCTCGTGATGGGTATGGGACTCGGGAAGACGCCACGACGCGAGCGGTCGTCGCAGCACGTGGGTGTGGCGTTGCAAAGAGACGGCAGGCGGCAGCAGCAGCAGCTACAGCAGCAAGGGCAGCGGCGGCGGCGGCAGAACCCGCTAAAGTGAGGTAAGCGGCGGAGATTGCATCCGCGAGCGGGGTTATCGTCTGTTTCTTTATTTATATATTCTTGCTTGAAAAGCGTTGGCCATGCATGCCAGCGTGGCAGCCATTCACATGTCGTGCGTCCTCTGTGAAACATCGGGGTTGCTCCCGTGGGCCTCGCCTGGCTGGTCGCAGTGGGAGTGCGACAAGGCTCGCTCTTCACGTTCGCTCTCGCTGTCGCCCGCCTCACCCAGCAACCGCCCCACCCCGACCTTGAGGGCCACCCTCAAGGCCCTTGCGGCGCGAACCGAAAGAATCGAAAAAGCGGCTTGTGGCGTTGAGATGCCGGGGGTGCGCTTGAAAAGAGGGAGTGAGAGACTGATACAGAGAGAAAGGGTAAGCGGACCCTCGACGCGGGAAACACCGTACCGGGTCCGCGGGCGGGACGCCGACCAGGACTTCGACTAGAACGTTGACGATGCGGCTCTTGGCCCTCTCATTTGAGAAATGCGAGGTGCATAAAGGGTGCACCGCAAGCGTCTCCGCTGCCTCTTCGGACTCGAGTGGGCTCGAGCCAGGGTTGCTGGTAAGCTGGAAGGGCCGTTGCCCATTGTCCAAGCTGCATGCACGCGTGGGCCGTCACTTGGGTGGCGATCCGGACGATGATCGATGGCGTCCACTTGCTCGAAGCCCGTATGACCCATATGACCTTCAGAGCCGCCGACGATCAACGATTGGAGCCGCCTCGCGTTCTTGTTAATAATCGCAAGCCTGCGACTCAGAACGTGACGCAGCGACGACGGGTCTGCATCATCTCTTTCAGGTTGACATCGACACCCACCGAGCTACCCATCTACAGTATGAAGCGGCCTTGTGCCATGGGATTGTGGACTACGAAGATTCCGTCTCGGCTGCTCTCTTCTATCGCGTCGGCATCCTGACCGATTGTAATCAAGATGGTAAGGAGGTCATTCCGGTGCATCGGCAAAAACACATACATCTTCTGTCCACCGCACACGTCCAATCATCTAGTCTGCATGCACTCTACCAGCTTCGGTGAAACGCCAGAGGGTGTCGAGATTGGCCGCATTTGCCTCCGCTGGGCAATACAGAAAGACGGTAGGAGACGCGGTGACCTGGAGCCTTCATCCCTCCTCCTTCTTCACACATCATCCGACGATGTGTAGGGGGACGACGATGGAGTATGGCCTTGCCATCATTGCCCTTTTGAGGGGCCTCGGCTCCAGCCCAACGCGGCGTAGGAGACACTGGGGCGCTCGTGTCTGGACGGCACCTCCACCCGCGGCGCCATGCGCGTGTGCGCCTTCCGCCTCTGCATGCCGATGCTGCAAAGGAGGGCGCCGGATGATCCTTAATTTGTGGGGCCCGTCTTCAATCATGGATTGCGTGTGTGTATACCATGGCGCTGCCGCGCATGGGTTCCTGCCTGCAGGCCATCCCCAGCAGCACGATGGCCTGTAAATGCCCGCCAATGTGGAGCGCGGATGCGGAGCGCGGGTGTCGCCGTCCGTGCTACCTTCTTTTTGAGCTTTGTCATGCCATGTCATGCCATGTCATCGCTTGTCATGGCATGCCCCCCAATGTCGCTGCCATGCAGGTCCTTCCGACGCCGAACGCGTCAGGCCGTTGCGGCCATTGCCCCATGAACCTTGCAGCAGGAGGTCTCGAGAAGAGAGCTCATCCGCTCGTGCTGCCGGCACCATGCATCCGAGCGGATGAGCACGGAACGAAGAGGCGCCACGCGTTGTAACGGTGCCTTGTGCGAGCGCGTGTCCACAACGCGCGCGCAGACAACATCCAGTCACTGTTTGGGCTTCTGTGACGATGGCATGAGCCAGGAGTCGGCCACGACGGCGAAGGCGATCGCATCCACGGCGGGCGCCTGTTGTCCGTGGATGCTGTCGAGGCGGCCGCCTCGGTGCCGCCTTCACATCAGCCGGTTCCGGCATCGGCGCCCTCCCTCTCCCTTTCTCTGATGACCTCTCCCTTCTTTTTTTTTGACTGCTCCTGGCCACACTCGCGCTTCGCAGCGCAAATCTGTTGGCAAGCGACCGCAACGGAGCACTGCGAACCGAGAGAGGGTTCCCGCGAAGGCGGTCACATCGCGCCCCAGGCAGGCGGAGTCACGGCGTCTTGCCGGCGTTTCCTCGGCGCCCACGGCGCATCACGGTGCAGTGTTGGCCCCAGCGGCCACCACGACCACATCGGCGCGCGCGCGCCGTCCCCGGGACCGTCACCGCTCCCGCCTCTGCCGGCGACCTCCGTGCATGCGACTTGCGGGACCGCGCCATATCCGGCCGGGAAAACGAGGCGCGCAGCGACTCGCGCGCCATCCGATGGCCCGTAGCATGAGCGGCGACGCAGGCGTCGCCGGAGGCGGCGAGGGGACGTCCCGCGGCGCGTCGGACACGCCGGGACGCCCTCTCGGCGCAGCAACCCCACTCGCCTCGATCCCATCGAAGCCGGCGAGGGGCGCGGAAGGCGACGCTGCAGGTGCTCGGACGCCGACCCCTGGCACAGCCGTGTGCTGCGCGGCGGGCGCGGCCGTCGCATCGTCGCCGCTCGGGAGGCGCGTGCGGGCTCGCTTGCGGAAGCACCTTCCCGGATGCCACGGGCGGCGCCGCGCCACGCTTGGGACGGTGTCCGCCGTCCGCTGGCCGCCGTCTGCTTGCCGCCGTCTGCTTGCCGCCGTCTGCCGCCGTGTGTCCGCGTGCACGAACCACTGCTGACCGACCGCCGAGGGTTCGGTCCCGTTTCACGGCGCCGGGCGCCGTCTGCATGCGCATGCGCAGCGATGCGTCGGCGGCCTCGCGGACGGTCACGTGTGGTGATCAGCCAGCTTGATAAGCAGGGACCGGCATCGCGAGAGCGGCAAGGGCCGCGAAGGCTCCCTCCGGGTCCCCAGGCGTTGGGCGACGCGGCGAAGGGCCCAGCAGCCGCGATACCCGGCGACGACGGCGACGGGTGCTGGATGTCGAACCGATGGCTGGACGCGAGGAGGCACGAACGGTATGGTGGTATGAACCGTCGATCGAGGTGGTCCCCCGCCTGACGCATCATCCGCCTGCGCTGACTGGTCCCGCTGCCCCGCGTCGCTCGCCGGTCGGTTTCGCCGCGTCGACACTGTTGCTGTCGTTGTCGCTGTTGCCGCCGCCGCCGCCGCCGCCGCCGCCGCCGCCGCCGCCGCCGCCACGCGCATCATCACCCACTAGCAGCGGCACACGAATCCGTTTTGTGGGTCTCCTTCTCACGTCCGCCGTCCGGACGGGACCGTCGGCCTCCGTGCCCCCCGCTGGCCACTTCTTGTTTGCCCCGGGCCCGCAGGCGCGTTCACAACAAATCCGATTCTCCGAGAGTCGTGCTGGCTTGCCCCACGTCGACTCATCGCTCTCGGTGCCACACAACCGACACCCACACGACCCACAGGACATCCCACATCCCGCCGCCGCCGCCGCCGCCGCCGGCCGCCACCTCCCGTCCACAGCACCGGTCTCTCGCGTCAGCCCATCGCGCTCGCCCGCAGCGCCAGCGCACGAAAACGCGCCCGCCCAGAACACGCCATCCATTCGTGTGCCGCCGCCGCGGCGGGTGGGCGTTTGGCTGCGACGGCATCCACGGCTCACCGGTCCGCCACCGGTCCGCCACCCGTCGCGTGCGTCCACGGAGACTCGACCCAGCGCGGCGCCCGCGCGATCACGGCCGCCGCCGCCGCCGGGGGCCAACGGCGTGAGCGTCGTCCTGAGCGCGGCGCGACCGCGGAGTCTAAGTCCGGTCGCCTCGGAAGGGACGCTACTCAGGGACGAGCAGAGGGGGCGACCAGCTGCCGCCGCCGCCGCCATCGCTGCCATCGCCGCCGCCGCCGCCGCCGCGCACGCCGCTGAACGCGAGCGACGACGATCGTTGGGCCTCCACCACCATCAAGCGCCGATCGCGGCGCCACCGCGGCCACCGCTGCATTCCACGAGGGCGGCCGCCGCCGCTGCGTGCAGAACTCTCATTGCATTGGCCGCCGCCCCGTACGTGATCGTCGTGGCCACCTGCCGTTGCTGCGTGACGGACGACGGCCATACGCACAGTCGGGACTCTCGCCTCCCCCTCCCGTCGGGTACGGCTGCGCGCGGGCCACGTTGGCGACCACGATTGTCCGCACCCCGCGACCCGTAACCTCCGCCTGCCCCGGGGCTCTCACTCCGCCTGCTCGCGGTCCAAGCCCATCTTGGTTTTCGGCTAGAGTATAATTTTTTTGGCCCACCCGCTCTTCACTGGCTCGCGCCCGTTGTCACACCCGCCACCTTGACGCGGGCCCCCCGCTGTCGCCTCTCCTGCATCCTCATTCTCGGGCTCTGGAGAGGCCGCATCACGGTGCGTGCTGTTTCTGGGTTGCTATCTGCCGCGGGGGGTGCCCGATCCCAGATACCCGATTTCCCGTCCGAAGCATCGCCCATCGATTGGCGCTTATACCCGCGTGTTGCGTCACGTGTGGGCGCAACCAGGAGCGCCATACGCGCTCGAGTCCGAGTGAACGCGCGCTTCTCCGCTTGAGAGAATGGTGGCGTAAGGCCGATCCTCGTGACTGATTCGTCTCAAACGCTGCTCTCTCGCCTCGCATTGCTCGTTTCCTCGCTCAAGACCGCGACCGTCATCGTGCCGCCTGATTGTGCCTGATTCGGGTCCGGATTGCGGAAACCAGGATTTCGTGGCCCGCACGTGCATCATGTACAGCGCCGACAGCGCGGCCGCTGGCACGGCCTCGGCGGCCCCCATGGCTTTCAACTACGCCATGCACAGTGGTGGCAACCCCGTCCACTTCCATGAGATGAGCAGCAGTGCACAGCCGCCTTGGCACAAGATGACACTTAGCCAGCAGCAGCAACAGCAGCAGCAACAACAACAGCAAGCCCATCAGCAGTTGCAGCAGCAGCAGCAGCAGCAGGCATATGCCCAGAATGGATATGCTGCCCAGAGCAAGTTAGGAACGCCGACGCGGTACGAGACGTATCACCCGTTGGAGCAGCAGCAGCAGTCTCCTTCGCAACACCAGCCACCACAACCGTCATCGCAGCGTCTCCATGCGGAGTCACGCGGGCTGGCCCTGCAGCAGCAACAACAACAGCAGCAGCAACAACAACTACAGCAGCAGCAGCTCCAGCAACTGCAGCAGCAGCAGCAGCAGCAGCAGCAGCAGCAGCAGCAGCAGCAGCAACGACAACAACAACAACAGCAGCAGCAGCAGTCGTTACGGCATCAGCAGCATCCTTTGCAACAACAGCAACAACAGCTGATGCAGCAACAGCAACAGCAGCCATACTTGCCGTCTTATGTGCCGTCCAATCAACCTGCGCACCCGCAAATCACGATCCCCCTGCACCTGCGCCACAGCAGCTCGCCGCAACCCTCACGGTATCCAGTCGCGCATCTGAGCAGCGGCCACTCGGGCAGCGCGGCGCCGCTGGACCACAAGCTTGCACTTGAGTCGAACCTCAACCGCCACGAGCCCCTCGCGAACAGTAGTGGTAATGCGCCATCGGGATCGGGCGCCTCCAGCGGCATGGGCCTGATCACCTCATTCGACCACGCCCACAGCACTAGCGCCGGCACTATTGGCCGCTCGCCATCCGGCGCCGCCGCGTCGCCCTCCAACACCTTCCATGCCGCCGACCGCCGGTCCCTGGAAGCCCCACACCCGCACCCAGTGCCGCCCCAGCCTGCGTTCGCGCCGCCGGGCAGCGGCGGCGTCGCTCATGGTATTGGCGCCGGCGCCACTGTTCATGCGAACGCCCCGCCGCTCTCTCAGCAGCAGCAGCAGCAGCAGCAGCAGCAGCAGCAGCAGCAGCCCCCGTCGACGGGCCATTTCGCCTCGATGGCCCCGCCGCCGGCCAAGTCGCGCCGACAGCCTGTCGGCACGGGCGCACCGGACTTTGTCAAGAAACTCTTCCGGATGCTGGACGACGTATCGATCAGCAAAGTATGCTCGTGGGGCCATGACGGCACGACGTTTGTCGTGAAGGACACGACGTTCTTTTCCCAAGTGATTTTGCCGAAGCACTTCAAGCACAACAACTTCGCGAGTTTTGTGCGCCAGCTCAACAAATACGACTTCCACAAGATCAAGCACTCAGAAGACCGTCGATTCTACGGCGACCAGGCCTGGGAGTTCCACCACGAGCACTTCGTCTACGGCCGCTTCGAGCTGCTCGAACTCATTCGGCGCAAGATTCCCAAAAACAAGCAGAAGAACGCGCAGGTCCGCGCGGTGGCGCAGCAAATGCGCAAGGCTCGTGACGAGCAGCTGGTGGCGCAACGGCTCGCCGCGGGGCATCCGATCCCGGTCAACGCGCTCCACCACCACATGCATGCTGACATGGGGCTCGTGGGCCTGGGGGACGCCACGCCATCCATGGCCATGATGTCGCCCCGAGCGGTGTCCGATATACCCACTCACGGCGCCCATGGCGCCCACAGCGCGCATTCGATACACCACGCCGGCGGCGCTCATGCCACGGGCGCCAATGATCGTGGTGGTGGCAACGCGCCGCATCCGCTCGTCCACGGCGACCACGATGCCGCGCCGCCCTACCCGGCCATTAGCACCTTTTCGCGGTCTCAGTCGGCGTCATCGCAGAGCCTGTCGACGAGTATGGACATGCCGACGCCCGAAGAGACCTCGTCGTATGGGAGCGCTGGCGGCCCGCCACGGTCGCCGCTGCCGAGAATGAACAGCCACGGCGGGCATGGTGGGCACGGCGGGCCGATGGACCGGTCCCCGCTTGACGGCCAGCCGCCGCCGCCGCCTGCCCGGTCGGCCTCCTCGATGCATCTCCATCACCGGCATGCGCACCCGCCACCCGCCGCCACGTCACATTCTTCGGCGCCACCACCGCTCCAGTCGCCGCACCACATGACCTCCTACCACGGCCAGAGCCCCTCCCACGCGCCGCCGCCGCCGCCGCCGCCGCCACCGTCATCGTCGTCGTTGCAGTCGCAGTCGCATACCCAAGCACAGCAACCGCAGCAGGGCCTGTCTTCATCGGCGTCGGCCTCGGGGGGTCCCACACGGCCGCCGCCGGCGCTGTACACGCCGCCCCCAAGCTCGGACGCCCGCCATGCAGAAGACCACATGCTCTCGACACCCCGGTCGCCCGGGGCGGCTGCCCTGAGCCCGTCCACGCCTTTGACACCGCGCTCCACGTCGGCCGTCGCGACCGCCACCACCGCCGCCGCCTCCCGCGCGAGCGACAGCAGCACCGCAGCCGCGGCGGCCTCGACGGCCTCGGCGGCGGCCTCGGCGATGGGTCTGACGGCCCTTCTGACGTCGACGCCGCCCTCCCACGGGCTGGATGGCGCCGACACGGCCTGCCCCGACGCCGCATCGCCCGTCCGTACCGAAGACCTGCTCACACGCATCAAGTCGCTCACGGCGCTGCAATCCGACCTCGCATCACACATTACGATGCTGTCCAAGAACCACGCGATGGTGGTCGCCGAACTGGAGACCTTCCGCGTCGGGTTGGCCACGCAGGACCGCGTGATCCGGCAGCTCGTGGACACGCTGGCCGCGACGCTGCCCAACGGCGATGCGATCCGGCAGCATGTCGCTTCCGCGCTTGCGTCGGTGCGCACTCCGATGGGCTCTGCGTCGGCTGCCACGGCGTCGGTGGCCGCAGTTGCGGCTACGACAAGCTTCCCCGGCGTGTCGGCCACGACTACGCCGGCGGCGTCGGCCACACGCATGACGGTCGCGACGGCCGCCGATGTGCCTTCCACAGCGGCCTCCGCGACCTACCGCGCCGTTCGCTACGATGGCAGCGCCGCCACGTTCATGGATGCGCCTTTGGCCACGTCGCCGCTCGCAGCGTCTAATCCCCACGGCATCACCGCCGCGAACACCGCTAACAAGCGCAAGTGGTCCGAGCGGCGCCAGGGCAAGCAGCCGCAGCACCGTGCCTCGCAGTCCGACGCCACGTTGCGCAACACCGCTTCAGATGGCAGTGACAGCGTGCCAAGCCAACGGGCTTCCATGGCCTCTAAACCGTTCGGCAGCGGTCCGGTGCGGCTGCAGGCCGCGGCCGTGCCGGCACAGGATCCATTCCCGCCGACCCTCAACCCTGCAGCGCTGCTCGAAAGCATCCTTATCGGATCCAACACAATGCTTTTCCAGGACGCCGGGGCACTGTTTGCCGCCTCGGGCGACGCCATGAAATCAGCGGCACCGCCATTGGCCTCGGCCTCGGGGTCCGCGTCCGCTTCGGCGGCGGCCGCCGCGGTCAACGTGTCGGCCGCGTCGGCATCGAACGCACCTGCGGGTTCGGCTGCCGGGTCGAGCGGAAACGCCCCTGCGGCGTCGGCGGCCATGGGCTCCCGTAACCCGTCGCGGTTTACGCCGAACTGGGCCGTGACGCCGCCACGAGTGCTGCTGGTGGAGGACGACGAAGTCTGCCGCAAAGTCTCGGCGAAGCTGCTCAACATCTTTGGGTGCTCATTCGACATTGCCGTCGATGGCTTAGACGCCGTGCGGCAGATGGGCGGCAAGAAGTACGATATCGTGCTTATGGACGTCGTGATGCCGAACTTGGACGGCGTGGCGGCCACGATGCGCATCCGCCAGTTTGACCAAATGACACCCATTATCTCGATGACGAGTAATACGACGGAGCACGACGTGCTGACCTACCTCGCGAACGGCATGAACGATATCTTGGCCAAGCCGTTCGCGATGCCGGGGCTCTTCGACGTCCTCCAGCGTTACGGCTACCTGCGGCGTGACGACACGGCCAACCTGCTCGCGCTGGCGCCGGTTGCTGCGAGTGGCAGCAACGGATCAGGGGGTCCCGGTGCGTTGCTCACGAGCTCCGCGGGCAGCGGGGCCCCGGGCCTTGTATCGCAGGGCGCCGCCTCACCGCTCACGCAGGCGCTCGCGCTGGCCCACATCTTTCCGCAGCAGTCGCGCAACCTCCCGCGCCAAGTCGCCCACGACACGACAGCGTCGTTCCTGGTGGAGCTGCAGCAGATGGGCATCGCGAGCTCGGGTCCTGCGGGCACCGCGCCTGGGGTGGGCGCCGACGGCGTTCCGGCGGGCTCGGCAGCCCCGGGGGCGGCGACGCCCGAGATTCCGGCTTCGCTGTTTATCGGCTCGCTCCTCGGCTCTGGCGAGCTGCTCGCGTCCATGGCGCCGGACGGCTTTGGGGCGCCCGTGTCCGCCGCAGGCGCCGCGCCGCCCACGAGTGCCGCCGCGGGGCTCATGACGCCGTCGGCCATATTCGCCATGAGTCCGAACAAGCGGCTCCGGCTGGCGGGTCTCTCCGCGACGTCGGGTATCACGGAGCTGTCCCTGTCGGACGATGCGACCCAGGCCTCGACTGAAACCTCACGGTGCGTGTCCGAGACGGCGGCTGTCGATGCGGCGGCCACGCCGGGCGGCACGACGGGCGCCGGGTCGACGGACGGCGGTGTCGGCGACGACGACGATGATGTCGAACCCTCCGATGCCTCGGACGGCGACGATGACGACGACGCCTCAGATGGCGACGACGACGATGACGACGACGGTGAAGACAGCGGCAACGGCAACGGCAACGACGGCGACGCCATTAATTCGCAGGCCGCGGCCCCCATACCGCGTCCAAGCACGTCGGGGATGCTCGAATTGCTCCAGCAGGATGAGGCGACTGCTTCCGTGAAGGAGGCCATGGGTATCCTAGCGGAGCGGAGCCCGCCGCTGGTGGCGCTGCACGTTGGCGGGGGCCAGAAGGGCATTGTTGCCGGGACCGTGCCGGACCCTGGCGTCGGCGCGCAAGGCAACACGACCGCCTCGGCGACGGGCCTGCCGCCGCCGTCATCGCGCCCGCATTTCTAGTATGCTTAGGTGCCCCCCCCCCCTCCCCTCCCCCTTTCGTGCTGTGGATACTCGCGACCGAGGGTTTCTGATCGGCCCAGACATTTTTGGAGCTGGCCTTCTCTCTGTATGGCTCAATCTCTGTAGGCTTTTCACTCTGTATGGTTCGATCATGTTGGCATCTATTGCACGGATGTTATGTCGCGGATTTGCGCACCCACTGGTATCGGCCCTGGGCGGCTTTCTTGGCTCCCTTGGCTCCCGTGGCGTTGGGCGCTGCACTGACCCAGACTCGTACGTATGGTCCCTGATCGCGGAGCCTGCCGGCGACGCCCGCCTCCCAGAGCTCCAGCGCGATGCCGAGGTCCTTGCCAAGCCGGACGAGCGCCGTCATGGCCACCGCGACCCATGGCGGCATCGCCTCACCGTCCCGTGGCCCATCGTTTTCGTGGCTGGGGTCGACAGCGCGCCAGCCGGGTCCGAGGTGGCGCTGCAATCGCATCAACTCCTTGGGGGTCGGCGCGTCCAGCAAGTGGAGCGGGGGCGGCACGACTATCAATTTCGGCTGAGCGACAGAAGAGGGTGCTGTTGGAGGGCGAGAGATGACCGGCGGCAGGAATGCGTCAGTGGGAAGAGCGCACACGACGGTCGTGATGGCGGTCAGCCGACTCGTGAGGGCCGCATCGGCGGCCGGTGCGTGGATCCCGGGGTTGGGACCGCGTGCCAATCCGATGTCCACAACATGGTCGAACGTTGGCGTCGGAGCCGAGTCGTGATGATCGCTGGGCGAGTCGCATCGCATCAGGAACCAGTCTGTTTCACCATGATAGCGCGTGTCCATAGCGAAGCGTTGTCCATAAGACGGTGTGGGCATCATTTTCGCATCAAGCACACGACAGAACGCGCGGTGAGTCCCGATGCATCAATCGCAGACCGGTGGTGAGACACAACCCAGTGGTCCATGCCTTTGCTTTAGAGCACGAAAATCTCTGACAAAAGTGAGACCGAATCGAGACTTACCGTCACCAAAGGCCGCCTTTAGGCGCGCAAGATAACCGCTGAGACGAAGGTAGGTCAGGCCGCTGAGGGGGTCGACCGTGATCTCATCAGCACGCAGCGGCGCGCTCAGGGCGGCGGCCTGCTCGAGGGTGACGGGCTCCCGCGTCGCCGCCTGGACCCATCGCGCCGTCGCATCCACTGCGGCATTCACCGGCGCGGTGCTGACGGGCATGGTCGACAGCGGCGCGATGCCACCCATGCGGCGCGAGGATGGCCGCCGTCGCCGCGCAGCCGCTGTTGGCGTGCTATAAAATGCCCATGATGGCGCGAGACGAGGCGCCCGGTGCACGAGACGCATCGGCAAGCTTGGCCACGCGTCCATGAGCCGAGCGCGCCGCACGATCATCCATGCAGACGCTAGTGTCGCCATCGCGCAAACCAGGGCGATCCGTCGCGTATCCGTCAGAACGATCGCGGGGAAGAAAAGGGCGCCGGCAAGCCGTCAGTGGCTCGCGCGAGCTGGAAGCGGGTCGCTGTCGGTATGCGGAACGGGACGCGGAGACGCGACAGGGAGCACAATCGTGGTTCAGCACAGATTATATTTGGGGACGCTGGAGCATTTGCGCACTCCCTAACTTTATGTTTCGCTCGGCCCCGGTGTTCCGATGAAAGTTACCGACGGGAATCATGCTTTATCGGCCCCCAAAAGCCCCTGCTAAGCCCGCGTCGATCTTGGCTGACCTTCGCGGCACCAAAGCGTGTGAAACGGCCATGAAGTGTTTAGGCAATCATGGACATCAGACGGAAATGATTTTCATTTACCCGTCGTCGGTTCGTGTCATAGTATGTTTTCAGAGCGCAGATACGAAGTCACTATATCGTGAATTTTATGTAGCTGCTGTAAAGGCATCAACCTAAGGCTGCTCGGCTTGGACGTAGCGGTAGTCATATTTCGATGATCGCAAACTAGTAGACATCCGCCTCGCCCTCGATAGGGAACGCGCTAAATGCTATCGGAGTTTTGATTGGTGGCTGGGCAACTTCAAACTAAGCCACGTCGCTATGCACGCCCCGCTCACAGCAACATCGACACAGCTCATGACTGAATCGACATAAACATGGCGCAGCGGACCGCGCCACATTGATGCGGTGCCGCGACGCTCGCAAATGTCTATAAATACCGCACAGAACAGGCAGGTGTTAGCATCGACCTCGATTCATCCCGAAACCTGCTCGAGTTCCGGTTGCGCACATGTATTTGAACGCGTAGACGCTTGATGCAGGTCGTACTGGACGGGAAGAGGAGGGTTCTCCAGGAAGACCTTTCTCTATTAAAGCCCCGCCCGCTAGACCCACTTTCCGACGACTGTCATGGTTGCTTCGGATAGACAGTGTTTTCCATGTGTATGCCTTCGGGTGTGTGCATGGAGTGGTCCCTGACGCCGCGCGGATTTTAACCCTCCTTCACGGGAGGGATTGGAGAAAGAAGAGTAGATGTTTGTCCTCCTTGTGGGGGCAAACAGTACCGTCGAGATCGGGTGTCAGACCAGAAACCGCAATCTTTCTCATTTTTGCAACTCAGACCCGCTCTTCTGATGGTCACTGATGAGATCTGACAATATCTTGCCGCACAGTTCTTTTCCCTCCGTCGCTCATTGTTCCCACCAACTTTCCGTTACTTCAGCCAGACTCCATCTTTTTTTTTCGGCTTGGTCTCTCCTATCATCAGTTACATATCTCCCTTTCCACTCGTACCTTGCCTTTTCATTCCTCTCTCGCTTCCCATGGCTTCTTCCCAACGGGGTGTTTGAGGTGAATTGGGGTCTTATGTGGATCAGTGTTTCGAGGCAGAGAAGGGAATCAAATGGATGCGTGAAATAATGGAAAATAATGAGGACCGTCCGGCATTCCTCGCTATACTTAGATTAACGGCCATGCCGTGCGAGGATGCCGCTCTCGCCTATAAAATGAATGAAGGTCTAGGGTCTAATGAGAGCATCGCATCCTGTGCGATGCCTTTTGCGGGTACGAGGTGATGTCGGAGTAGTGGTTTGTATCGGGTTCTATTCACAAACGTGAATGCTAGCTATCGCCGGCGTTGCCCCATGGCGGGCGTCGGATAGGACAGTCGACCAAGGTATGCTAGTGCGATTGGCCTACAGCGACGGCAACGGCTGTGTGGTAACGCGGGGGGTCGAGCACCATAAGCTCGAGACTCTGCGACGTGTCGGCAAAGCTGTAATTTCCCAAGTCCTCCGACCGGCCCTGCGTGCGAGCGCTGTTGTCCGTCATGGCCGTCGCGGCCGCTGCCGCAGCTGCGGCGGCCGCCGCGGCCGCGGCAGCTTGCTGTTGCTGCTGCTGTTGCTGGCGGTGCGACATCACGGCCTGGTAGCGTTTCGTGCGCTGCGTCTCAAGCCATTTTTCGAGCTTGAGGCTCACGCGCGAGTACCGCACGCGACCGTATTTGCGGTACAGCGTCTGATACCCTTCGCTGTGCTTATCGGCGAGGAACCGGCAGAAGAGGCGGATGCACGGCTGCAGCGCGCTCACCGCATAGCCAGAATACAGGTGCATGACCGGCGTCTACAGATGAGGATTGTCAAAGGAATCGTCATCCATCCGATCGATTATCCAGTGCATCAGTATACAGGGAGCGAGGTGAGTCATTCAAATCAAGTGCGTTGACGCTTTCCTTTCGCGCCATGCACGAACCACGAAGGTCACTTACCCACTGCGGCTTCTCGTAGATGGAACGTGAAAAATGCATTGCGGCGGCGGCAATCAGGCTCGGGGCCATCGTCATGAAGCGCTCATCAATAAGTGCCATCTCCATCAGATACTTGCACAAGTTGCGCGTGTTGACGTCAAGCAAGTCGGCAAGGCTGCAACGACGGAGAAAGTTGTACGGGTTCGGAAAGATAGACACCATGTACTCGAGCTTGTGCAGGATGGTGCGCTCGGCTTGGGTGATTTGCTTGCGGTTGCGTAGAACAATCACACAACACATTCATCAAACATTGCAGGGGCAGAGGCAAGAAAAATGATCGATATGATCAGTAACATCTCACAGCGCTCTGTTCCGCGATCTCACGTCAGCAGTCCACTTACCTTGGTGGTGAATTCACCGTTCGTGATCTGCGCCAGGACGCGCACCGAGATCGGATGGATCTCTTCAAACTTGGCCGCAATCAGGAGACACGCTAATCCCACCACCTGGATGGGCTGCTTGCCAGCGGGACGGACTTCCGCTTCGGCTGATGTCCTCGTGCCTTCCGCAGCGTTCGTCGGCTCCTGCGCCGTTTGGTTCTGCATTCGCTCCCAAAACTGCTGCGACAGGTAGCGATCCAGAAGGTTGATGCATAGAAACAACGTCTCCGGGAGCGCATAAATCGCTTCGCATATCTCAATGATCCAGATCACCAAGAGTCGGCGCGCCGCTGGGGTCACACTCATCGGCGAGGCGATCGCCAGCTGGGCCGATGCCGAGGTTGCAGCGGTCGCCGATGTGACCGTCGACGCGGGACCTGCCGACGAGGCGGTTGCCGACGCTGGACCGGCCGATCCCGCCGACAGGGCCGTCGTCAACGCGGCCTGCACCGCTTGCGCGCTTGAAGCTGGCGCTTCGCCGTGCGATCCAGCCGCCGGGACGGCCGGCGAGGAGATCGGTGACGGTTCCTGCTGCAGAGATCCACGACGGCCATCCGAAGGCATAAGACCCGTAGCTGTGGCAGGCACGGGGCCGCCAATAAGGTACCGAGGGTCCGGCCGCGACGCTGGCTCCAGCTCTCGCAAATAGTTGCTGATAGCTTCGGCATACTCGGGCAACATGTTCTCCATCACGCCGCTGCGTGTCCCCCCACCACTTGCGTTGGGACCGCCACTGAGCTGCACGAGGGGATCAATGAAGTCCGGTCCTACGCTGACGTCCGGAGGGGAGTACGGAACCAGACGCGGCGGCGCGGCGGCCGAAGACAGCAGGACCAGGGGGGCGGCTGGAAGCGGCGGCACTGGCATGCGATGGCCAGCACGGCCGGGACCGATCATGGTTGTGATGGTCGTCGACACCGTCACCATGGTGGCGGTCGGCGCGGCACCAGCACACCCATTCGCATTAGCGGTCGGCGCCTCGTTGCTCGGTAAGTTCGGAAGGGCGGCATCGGGATTAAAGCCCTGGGTGACATCACGTGACGGGATCGGCCCGTTGGTGTTATTGTTGTTCGCGTTTCCACTGAGCACGAAGGGCATCGGCCCACCTCCGACAGGCGCCACAAGCGGCCCCGACTGAGCGCCAGCGATGCCCGTTCCGCCGTTGCCTGCAGCTGAAGGAAACACGCAGTGAGATATGGCCATCGAGGCAGCATTGGCCATGCTACCTGCTTCCGCCGCAGGGGCAGGCCCGTGTAGGGGTGCGGGGTTGGCAGTCCCAGCTCCGGCGGTCGCCGCTGACGTGACTGAGGCCGCTGTCGTCATGATCGTGTCGCTGGTGCCGCTAAAAGCATCACGATGCTCTTCTTCGTCATCATGCTGCTGCAACTGCAGCTGCTGTTGAGTCGGAGGGTGAAACGTCTTGTTCGACGATTCATTCAGCAGCATGGCGATGCTCATGCTGGACGGGTGCCCCGACGTGCTGAAGGCTTGGAGCGAGACGGCGTGATACCCGGTGAGTGGAAAGGAGTGCGACAGCAGTACCGGCTGTTGGGCCGCGGGGTTATGACGATGCGTCTGGGGGCACGCGTTGTTGCCAGTGATGCTGATCGGCTGCGGGGCGGTGGTCAACGCCGTAGCAGAGGCGGGTGCGGGCGAGGAGGCGACGGTTGGAGGCTCGGGGCCACTAAACGATTTCGAGGCGCCTGTCGAAATCGAAAGAGCAGCCGCTTCGGATCGATGGGCGTGCGAGAGCCGAGCAATCAGACTGGACATCTGAGGTAGGCTGCGCGAGGCTCAGAGCAATGGGAAGAGTCAAGGAGGGCCAGGAATCATGCATAAAGGGAGCAGAATGTGAATGCAATCTGAAAGGGCGGAGGCGGGTGAGGAATTCTATCTAGGGATGACGAGTAAGAGGGCATTGACGAGCATACCTGAGGTATGTCACAATATCTATGTTGCATTCCATGAGCATTATTAGCAAAGTAAATGGATTTCCTGTATAGGATCAGGAAAGCGAATGTTGTGCCATCCGAGGTCCTCTTGAGCGGAAGAGATTCCATGGCGCGGTTTTGTTCTGGAGAGGGGAGCGCGACAGCGATGGCCTACGCAGCATTCCGTACTGGTGCGGGGTCTCGATTGCGTTTCTCCTCCCGCCGTGCAGACGATCACCGTGCAGACGAGCATCGTGCCGGTGGGTCTGTCGTTGTTGGATGGCCTTCTGGCAATCTTTCTCGATCCGAAGGATTGCCATGCCGGCAGGAGCGCCTCTGGGCGTTGTCTAATCCATTTCTCCTGTTAACTCGGATGTGCCGAGAAGAAAAGGAGATCGGGCACTTCCATTCGGCACGGATGTGGCAGAAAGGGTTTGTGGGGCTAGGGAAAAGTCATCCTCATGGCACGCGCGTGACGATGTGGTAGATGCTCGAGGGAAAAGAAAGCGACTGGATGGCTGATCGGCGGGGCCCCCTGAAAGATCGGCCGACGTCATCGTGTGCAGGAAAAGGTAAAAAGGCGACGAAAACTCCGCCACCCGTCCATCGCTGCCCGTGTCAGCTGCCAGCAGCACCAATGCCGGCTGCTTGCCAGCTCAGATCAATCGATCGATGTGAATGATGCAGCCGGGCGACCCTAAGACGGCGTGGAAAAAAAACACCATTTGTATATTCAATCTCGATGATGCAATATGAACTAGCTAAAAGGTTTTCGATCCTCTTAACGAGGAATACCCGTAAACAAAACGACGGTCTTTAAGTATCATGACAATTGCCGAAAACAACCGGATCGGATCATCTGCGTATGTGTCTGGCCGTCATGATGGAACCGACGCAATGGCCGGCAAGACTATTTAAGCACGTCTAAGCCCCCTGCTGGTCGACCAACACAAAAAAGCTTATTTTTGTAATCGCAAGCGTTCCATACGACAGTTGTCATGAGAGAAGTCAATCCGATCGATCACTTGCGTTGAGAGGCGTGATGCATGGTTGTGTAGTGTATTCTCAGCATATGATCGCAATGGCTCTGCGCGACTTTCACGCAACTCACCAGACAGCTCATTGAAGAAGATTAGGTCATCGCTGTATGACATCCTACAGCCTGAACCCAGCACTTGACAAGGTTTCGACTTGTTGACTTCGTCATCACTGACGCTCCCAGAGGTATCAGTCTCTGATGCAAAGCTATCCTGCTTTGCTTGAAATCCTGCCGATCAAACCCCCTACTGGCCTCGCTAACTGATATCGGAGCATCACGGCTTTATTCCCGTCTTCACGAACTGAGAGATCTTAGCATGAGTTTCACTCGTAACAGATAGCGGGGCCCTTGACGTCAAACGATCAAAGTCAGAGTCCATTGCCTGTAACGAATCCATGGCTATACCACGATGAATGAGCCATCAAAAGATCTAGCGCTATCCTGGCTCCACTGCAACCAGTAGGTTTTCTATTGAAAGAAGCTGTGATGGCTGCTGCGCAATCTGCGCAATCTTGATTCCAGAAAAATCAACGCGAATGATAGTTCAAAGATCTAGCATAAATTGAGCTTTGCTCACACATAACTTCTTACTCCTTTTTTTTTTTTCGTCAAGATGCGGATCCACGGATCATGCCGTGAAAAGTCCCATTACTCAGGCTTACCAGCCAGGATCGCTCCAATTTTACGTCGCCTCCTGTGGCCATCTGTTTTGTGACCCATGCTTCATCAGTGCCGGAGGCGACCCTACACGGATTCCAGGCGCCAAACTGGGTCCACCGCTGCGCGATGGAGGGCCTCATGGACCATCAGTCGCAGCGTTGACGACACCTGATACGACCCCCACCAGACATCATACCCGAGCTGGACCCCATCCTGGCGGGGGCGGGGGGAACTCATCTTCAGCATCAGCCTCAACATCTTCCGCAGGCGTCTCGGCAGCATGTCCTATCTGCCACACGTCATGCACTGTGCTCGCGATCGGACGTGTCATTCCTGCCGAGGTCGAAAAGATCTTTATTCCATCCAGCTATTTGTTCGAGGACGCGCTGCGCGTACACAGGTTTCAGAATGATAATATGGCCCAGCTAGTCGCTCACGTGCGCCGCGAAGCACAGAAAGATCATTTGCTTCTCGAGCGCATGAAGCCTGTGTATGCATCGCTCCGAACTAAGCTTCAGGAGGCACACGATGAGATCCGTCAACTTCAGCAAGCGCTACAGCAGGCGCGAAGTGAACCTGAGCATCAGTTGCCACGGAATCCCCTCTTTTCATCGACACGTTCTAGCTTGCCACCACCGATGGAACGAGCACCGGGGTTGCCTCGGACCTTGACCACGGCCACTATAGTAAACCCCGCATTCCATTCAGGAAGAGAGACGGCCGGCATGCCAGGAGGACCCATGAATTATGACTCTCGGTCGACAATGCACCGTCGCAGCGGGCGAGCCCGTCAGACTTCATCGCCTCAGTCAGTGATGTCTCGGTCTCGAACGCGGACCCACGAAGAAGCGTTTCGCGGAGACATACCCCACGACAATGATGTGCAAACGCTGGTGGCTCCGCTGCCTGATGGCATTCCCCCTTTGATCCCAGAAATTCGGCCAGAGAGTTCGCAGTCCATGGCAGATGCCCGGCGTAGCTACGTTCCTCAGTCTAGCGTCCGATTGGCTCCGCACCAGCAGCAGCCGACGCCACCTAAATCTAATGAACGGCAACACACTGGCACAGGCCGGCTCAGTCTTCGCCCAACGTCGCGGGCGGGAAGTGTCGTTGGCGCCGCCTCCCATGTTTCGGGCGTGTCATCCCTCTCAGCCGCAGGCGGGGCTCTGCTACCCCCGCCCTTCGCGGCGATGGCCATGGCGCCATCCGCGACGACCTCAGTGACGGGCAGACCAGCGCGCAGTTCGGATACTCATGCCCGGATGCGATTTCGCGCCGGGACAAGCACCGGCATTCGCACCGACTTGCGCAATGCGCGGCTCGATGGGACAGGCACACCGCAACGAAGTCGGCATCCGTCGACGCTTTCGGAATGCGGCGGTGATGTCGACTCGACTACTCGTGGCCCGATACTGGGTTACCGCGCGGGCACAACGGCGTTTGGTGGTGCCCTGGAGACCGTTGGCCATCCGCCCAGGCCGGTGCCCCTCGCGCATCGTACGAGTACGAAAGGTAATGCCACAATGCCTAAACGGAACTGTGATGGTGGTATGCACCAAGCGACGCTGGTGGACTTACTTTATCTCACGCGCTTTGTTCTATTGTCCTCTGGCAAGATATTGACCACCGTTTGATGATGCATTCATGATATTTTGAATGATCGCGTACGATGCGCCCTGTGGATGATGCGCCATCCAGTTCCCCTGCGCCGTGACCGAAGCAAGTTTCCATCGTAGGGCATCGCTGACGCGCTCGCGTCGACATCTGGGTCTCGAAGGACGGACAAGGAGGGACATTGATAATGTCACACGCCGTGACCTTCCAACTTCGACGCACGACCTGGCCTTCTGCATCAGGCAGAAAAATTGGTAGTGGACTCTAGAATGGCATTATAATACAAAACAAAACAAAACAAAACGAATGGCCGCTTGGCATGTTGTCGGTGATCTATGGGGCGTGGTATCATGCACCGATAATACGTCACGTGGTGAGAAATCCGAGCGAACCTTGTCACAAGGCTTCAAGTAGCGAAGTGATGAAGGGAGAGAAGGGCTGATCGTCAGTGACGACGATGTCGAAGACACGGAGAAACTCAGACAGACTTTGCTCGACATGGAGGTTGCAGAAGCCGACGGCGAGGCGGACGCCACGGTCGAAGCCGTGAGCCATATCGATGTCGCCGACGCTATCACCCATGACGAGGATGTTTGGGCGGTCGCCGACGGCCTCGCGCGAGGACGGCAGAGCCGCCACTGTGTCCTTGTTAAAGATGTGGATCGACGGCGAGGCAAAGCCGGTAATCACCTCGCGGGCGTCGTCCGAAAAGATCATGCGGTTACTCACGATGGTGACGTTCGTGCGGTCGAATCCGGCCTTCGCCATGATGAGCTCGATGAGATCGGCGAGGCCTGCGGAGATGACGAGGAGCGGCACGCCGCGCGAATGACAGAGTGAAAAGATGGTGTCGGCGCCCTCACGCCACGTGACCGGGGTGTGGTCGATCATGTCCTGCAGATCGCTGCGGGTGATCCCCGACTTCACGAGAGCCGCATGAATACTGTCCCACCAGGTTTCCATGTGGTGCTGCTTGTCGTGGCGGCTGATAGTGGGATCGACTTCGATGGGGTAGTACTTGGCGTAGAGCGCGTCGCCCGTGGCAGCAAAGACGGGGTCGATCTTGGGCCAGGAGCGGAAGACCTGGTGGGAGCTGGCGCTGCGCTGACCGTCGTGCTGGTAGTACGTCGTGAGGGTCATGTCGAAGTCCGAGATGACGGCGAGCTGGTGGGCGCCCTCCCGCAAAATCGTGCGGATTTTCTCGCGGACCACGTCGGGCTGCGCCATCTGGATGTGCGGGCTCTCTCGAAGATGATGCATGATATGGTCCACGCGGGCCTCCAGCACGGGGTCCGCGCACCGGCTGGTGTGGGCCTTCTGGCACACGCATGCCGTAGCGTCGGATGCTGCGTCAATGACGCTAGTGGCACGACAAAACGTCGTGCCAAATATCACAGCCATAAAGAGACAATGAGACGAGATGATGAGTTCTTGGGCTGTGTCGCTTCGACACCACATACTCAGACCGTGGCCCATGGTCACTAGCGCGGGATAGCATCAATCGCTTACCAGCAGCATTCGCGCGGGACGGTCATGGTGGGATACCACGGAAGTCAACGAGCCGGACGGGAAGGCCGCGTCAGAGCGGAGTTTCGGGTCGGGGTCGACTCGACAGCGTCAGAGGGGCCGCGGCTGGGGTCCGACTGGAGACGCCGTTATTCGAACGAGTATTAAGCAAGGAATGGTCGGCGGAAGCATAGGATCGCGGATAATCGTTACAATAGAGGGTGTGGTGTTCGTGTTAGCTAAGAATGGGCCTGCATATATGAGTATTCGTCATCATGTAAAAACATCTAAGCAGCGCCATATGACATACTTTCTCAGGGATCGTGACGTGAACGCCCCCGCCGGCGGCGGCCGGGTGGCGCTCTGCCCCGCGACGCCCCCGCCCCATCGGCCGCCCTCGCCGTCGGCGGCCGGCGCCGCCAGCCGCGCTTTGCCCCGAGTGGCGAGAGGAGAAGCGGCAGCCGTGAGTCAGGAGAGGGGACGGTCGTGCATGCGCCGGTCGTGGTTGCCCTCTCCTGACCGGCGATGTTTGAGGCGATCCTGGAAAGACGCAGACGCATGGGTTGCGTCATGCGCAGCGACTTCGAAGCACGGTCGTGTATTTCATCAAGAGGATCACCATGATCTACCGCCGTCGTGGCCGTTGGGAGGCCGTGACCTTGTGAGCTGGACGTCTGACGTATCCGTGGACGACACCGTATCGATCTCTGTCGCCGTCTCTCTGTTCTTCTGCCTGATTCCGTTTACGCAGTACCCGCTCCGGCTGCATATCGACGCTGACTCTTTGACGATCCGTTCTCGCCACGTCCCCCTTACCGCACCGCTGATTTTATATACCATGACCGGCCAAACGCCCGACACGGCCGCTGGCGGCGCCGCGGCCACCGCGCCGTCCAATTCCAAGACCGAACATCCGGCGCCCGCGGCGGCTGCGCCTTCGGCGACGGCCGCGCCGTTGCCCGCCTCGTCTGCTGCGTCGCCATTAACCGGCGCATCGTCGTCGTCGTCCTTGTCGGGCGCGCACGGCGCGCACCATACCCACGGCCACGGCCACGGCCACGGCCACGGCCACGGCCACGGCCACGGTCCGCCGCCGGCGGCCGTCTTCAAGGTCGGTGAGCGCTCCCAAGATGACGAGGATGATGCCGTGCCGGGCGCGGGCGTCGAGGCCGGCCGTGCGGACGGCGCGGGCTCGGCCAAGGATCTCGAGGAGCGCCGCCGTCTCAGCGAAGAAGTGAAACACCACGACCACGAAATGAAGGCCGAAGAGGGCCTCGTGCTCAAGAAAGCCCACCAGCACGCATAATCATCCGTCTGCGTTGGAGGCTTCTGGAAGGTTCCTCGTTGCACGTCATGCTTCTTGAACGTTAAGGGAGGTTCGATGGACGCCGGCACAGCATTCGTGTTTTGTCAGCCATTGATACCTTTCCCCACCTCTCCGACACCAAGAAAAGTGTGTATAACAAAACGAAAAAGAAATTCATCGCCCAGCAGACCTTTTGCATCCTCGCTATGGATATGTTGAGCATCGGACGTCCACGCGTGGCACGAGCCGGGCGATGACCTGTGGGCGATGCGTCTCATCATACGTGTGAATCAATTGTTGGTATCACTTGGTTCCACGCGTTCATGACAGCCGAGATGCCGCGTCGCCTGTCAAATGACGATCGCGGGAGGACGGTGCCGACGAGGGAGGCCTGCGACGCCTCATCACCGGGGTGACGTGTAGCGAAGGCGCCGACGCCACGAGCAACCCGGATCGTAGGATACCCATTCGTCACGGATCCGTCGTCCACGGATCCGTGATATCGATCGTTGCGCAGCCGCTGATCGCTGTAGGATCTGAGGCCGAGACGGCGCAGTCGTCGCCGTTTACTCGGGCCGCTTCCGGCGGTGGCGGGCGGGCGCAGGCCGCGAAGGCAACGCGTAAAAAGGGGAATGCTGCGAGGGTCTCTGGCGGCCGCGCCACGGCCGGTGCGAGGGCCCCGGCCGTGAGCGCCGCTCGACGGCGCCGCTGGACCAGGACCGGCGAGGGCCCAGCGCCGTCTGTATCCGCGTAAGGGACACTGCCACGGGACGGTGATGGACGCGTCGGCGACGTGAAACACGGCGCCGTGGCTCGTCGGGGATGATGGCACACGTGGCCCGCGCGCCGCACAAGAGGCGCGCCGCGGCCGCGCGGGACCGACGGGTGAGCGTGCCCCCGGCTGCCGGCGCGACAGCGAGGCCGACGGCGTTCGCTGCGAAGCGGCTCACTTCGGGGGCGCGTATGACAGGCTTCCCACGGTTATGAACGGACGTTTCCACGGTCCCACGGTCGCCACCACCACGCTGCTCTGGCTTAGAATCGCGCTGCTGAGAGCCGTTGCCCCGGCTGCTTCTTCTGCTCCTGCTGCTACGTGAGCGAGAGGTCGTGCTCTTCCCCGCCGCTGCGGCTGCGTGCCTCTTGTGTGTGAGCTGCCGATCCCCCGGCTCCGGCTGTGACTCCGACGCCGACTCCGGGTGCGGCTCGGCGTTGGTGCCTCGCGGCCGGCGACAGGTCGCTCCATGATGGCCTCGGTGGCCGATGACTTGGCGACCGTCGTCGCCGCCCTCCGGGTCCTGTATGATCCGCGCTCGGCCTACAGCGACCGCGATCAGGCACAGAAGGTAAGGGACAGCCCCCACAAGGAACGGGTGGCTCGGTCGAGCCGTGACGACCGTGGGTCGAGCCCGGGTGATATTTGGAAGCGAGGCGGAAAGGTCCCTAGCCGATGACACGATCATCACATCGCATTGACTCATGACTTCTTTTATATTTATTTTTGTGGGTCGCTGATGGATCCGACGTACTGCGTGTGATGTTCGTGATGACCGTGGTGTCCGCAATATCCGCGATGTTCATTTTGGGGTGCGAATGACGGTGCTTCTATGATGGCCGATCCCAATGGTTTCCGATAGCTCTGCAATGACGTGAGCCAGGATGCCGCATCGGTGCCGAAGGGCGTCCGTCTCGCCATGGGCGAGGCCGGGTCGCAGACGCATTTTCGCTTCTATGGCCTCACCGTGCTCGAGCAGTGGATCCGATACCACTGGGCGGATTCGGAGCCTATGGAGCGCCAGTACCTCGAGCAATCGACGTGGGAGCTCGTCGATGTAAGTTATTGCATTGCATTGTATCGCACCGCAGCGTGACGCCACATCTAGACTGTTCGCCCTCGCCGAGATGAACTTGATGTTTACCAAGAACGCTAGGTGATCTGCAGTACGCCAACACAAGATCCTCACGCTTCCGCCTTTTTTCTTTGTTGCTTGATGCTGTCGACCCTCATCGCCGTGACGGCATGATAGCGTTTTGCCAGCGAGAATACCCCCGAAATGCTGCGGGATAAGGTCCGCCGGGTGTGGGTCGAGGTCATCAAGCGGCAGTGGCCGTTCCACGCAGAGGCCTACGAAGCGCGCCTCTGCGCCCTGACGCAGACGAGCCCCAAGCACCGCGAACAAGTGGCTAGCGCGCTGCGCGTGCTCGCCGACGACATCTTTGTCTATGAGGAGGCCTGCGCCGTGGGCCTCAAATCGGGCCTCACCCAGGTCCTGTCGACCTACGTGCTCGCATGGGACGCGGTCCCGCGACAACCTGCCCGCGACGACGATCCGGCGACGAGCGGCCAGCCCGGTTCGACGCTGCATCCGCGTGACCCGGGCGATGCCGGTTGGCTCGCGCGGTGGACGCAGGATATCCACGCGGGCCTCGCGTCCATGCCCCAGGCGCAGCTGACCTACGTCCACCTGGACCAGGACGACGACGAGGCGGACGTGCCATCGCTCGTCATCGCGGCGCTCAGCGCGATCGTGGCGCAGCTGCCTTGGATGCCCATCGAGGTCGGCGTCGCCGCGCTGTCGCCGCTCATGCCCGTGCTCTCGGTGCCCCACAGCGCGCTGCAGAACCACTTCGTCGAGGGCCTCAACACGCTGTCGCAGCGGATCACCAACAAGGTGCCTGGCCACGTGGCGCAGATCCTGACCGTGCCGCATCTCCAGCATATCGCCGCGCTGTGGCAGGGCCTGGCCGCGCTCGGCACCGAGCTCTCGGACGACAACTACCGCACTCTACAGAACCTCGCCGAGCTCGTTCGGCTCTGGGGTCTCGGGCTGCTGGCCAAGGACAAGGCCGAGCTGCTGGCGACGCCGAACGCGGCCGCGGCCGAGCCGGACGCTGCCGCCATGGAGCGCCGGTTCGCGTACTTCCGGCTCGCGCTGGCGGTGGCCGAGCACCCCGCCTTCCAGACGCGCGCGATCCTGCTGCCCTGCCTCCAAGCCTGGGCCCGCGCCATCGCCGCCATGCAGCTGTCGCCGAACAGGGTGCACCCGACGCTGCGCGACGCGTGGGCCGAGTATGCGCGGCGCCTCATCGGCGCGCTAAGCCCCTGCCTCGCGAGCGCCGCCGACCCGCGGTTCCCGCCCGCGATGGCGGCCTTCCTGGAGCGCGACGCGGCCGATGCGGCTGAGCAGCGCGCGCTGCTCTCGCAGCAGACGACCAAGACGATTGATGCGCTCGCCCACTTGGGCCTCGCGTTCCCGGACCTCGTGGCGCAGTGGTGCCTCGAAGAAGTAGGCGCCCTCACGACGCAGGACGAGTGCACGTGGACCCGTCTGAACCACGTGTTCGAAATCGCCCTGGCCCGCTTGTCGGGGGTCAAGACGGCGCAGCTGCTGCAGTCGGGCGCGAACGCGAGCTCGTTCGCCAGCGAGACGGACCCCCACGCCGCCGGGGCCGACGGGCTGCCGCCGGTCGAGACAGACCCGTCGCTGGCGGCATACCGCGAGCTGTGCCGCGCGATCCTGGAGCGCGTGCTCGCGGCCGAGCCGCCGCCCGTGCCGCTGACAGTGGTGAGCGCCGATGCCGAGTCGACGCACGGCGTGTGGATGGAGACGCTGTCCCAGTTCACCGCTGTCTACCGCCTCGATCCGCCGGTGCTGGTGCGCGTGATCCAGTGCATCTGCCACGTGGCGCAGATGGCGCGCGAGCGCGCGATGGCGCTGCAGGCCGCCGGCGAGACGGGCGCGGCCGCGCGGGCGCACAACCACCTGCGCGCCGCCAAGACCCTGTTGGCGATGGCCGAAAGGAACCCCGACTTGCTGATGCCGCTGTATGCGGACTGCGAGGCCGTCCTCAACCGCTTCAAGGATGAAGCCGGGTTCCGCATCAACGAGCGCGTGGCGTGGGACCTCGTGCTGCTCGTGGTGCTGACGAAAGCGACGGACCCACACCGCGAGGAGCGGCTGCGGCGCGCCGAGGCGCTCGTGGCGCCCTACGTGCAGAGCTACTGCGCGCAGATGCAGGATGCCGTGGCGTCGCCGGCGTCGCTGTTCCGCGTGCTGGCGTTCGACCAGCACGACTGGCAGGCGCCCGGCGCGCTCGAGGCGCTGCGCCATACCGACAAGACGCGCCGCGTCCAGCTGCACGAGACGGCACAGGCTCTGATGCGGCTGCTGCGGATCACCACGACCGGCAAGACGCCGTGTTACGCGGTCTGGGGCGCGTCGCTGGAGGCGATGCTCTCGATGACGTTCGAGACCATCGGCGTCATGCACCAGTTCTGGGACACGACGCAGTGGCCCGCCGCGTACGCGGCCGCGGCGCCCATGACCCAGCCAGGGCCGCCGGAGCTGCGCACGTATCTGCCGGCGAAGGCGTCGGCCGATACCACGATCGACGAGACCCCGGAAGCCGCCGCGCTGCACCTGCTGCGGTCCTGGATCACCCAGTTCACGGAGGGGCTCCACGACCTGATGGAAACGCTGGTCGGGACGGTTCGCGGGCTGCTCAGCCCCGCGAACGAGGCTCTCATTGTGCGGATGCTCGCGCAGGGCTACGCGCGCATTCTGGAGCACGTGGGCGGCCTCGGCATCAGCCAGTGGCGTTCCATCATCCGCCGCATCCTCCGGCCCGTGCTCGGGCTCTCCACCTCGCCCGCGGCGGTGACGCTGATGGCGCATCTCACGGAGGGCTTTACGCTCACGATCACCCCCGTGCTCGAGGCGCGGCTGCGGGCCATGGAGCAGAAGGGCCTGCTGACGCAGCAGCCCGGGAGCTTGGACGACGCCGCCGCTGCCGCGGTGGCCGCCGTCGGCACGCCGGGGACCGGGACGGCCGGCACGTCTGCCAACGGCTCGGCCGCCGCCATCACCGCGACGTCGGCGTCAGCGGCTGTCGCCTCCGAGCTCGCCGAGGAGAACATGTTCAAGGTGCTCGTGCGCGCGATAGCCGAGTACTACCTGGCCGTGTTTGCCACGACGGGCCCGCGCAAGCTGGCGAGCACGGCGGCGACGGCGGCGGCGACGCCGACGACGACGGGCCCGATGCCGGTCCCGTCGTCGTCGCCGTCGCCCGGCGAGAGCGGCGACAGCGTCGCGATGCACATGCCGATCCACGAGCTGCCGCAGCTGGTGGCGATGCTGGTCGAGCGGCGCCCCGAGCCGAGCCTGACCATCCAACACCTGCTGCAGTTCCCGGTGTACTCGGACGTGCGCGCGTGCGCGATGGCGATGCAAGCCGTCGAGTCGCTCGTGCCCGCGCTGCTGGCCGCCGGCCACACGGACTTCGTCACGCGCAACGTCTTGCCGACGGCGCTCGGCGTGGTCATCAACCCGTACTATGAGCCGTGCGCTGCCGCGGGATGCGGGATCGTGGCCGACGTCGCAGCCTATGCGCCCCGTGACGAGGTGCTGCCGGTGTTGCTGCAGCTGTGGACGCTCTCGGTCCGCGAGCGCGACGTGCACGGGTACGTGGAGACGGTGCGGCGGCGCCCGGGCCGCAAGGACCGGCTCGTTAGCACGCGGCTGTTCGTGCGCTCGTTCCGGCTGCCCTCGACGGCGCTGGATCCGGCCGCCGCCCCGGCGAAAAGCTATTTCCTCATGCCCGCGCTGCAGGGTCCACGCGACGCCTCCCAGCGCTTCGCGAGTCTGCTCGATTCGTCCGAAGTCAACCTCTTTGAGCTCTTTTCATGATCCCCCGAATCCTGACGCGAAGGCTCTGTCTGCGATCGCTGCGGTCGCATCATCCACCCCGTCACCTCCAACCACATATGTAGAGCATGGGAAACGAACCAAGCGGCCCGAGCGGCCGGCGTCGCGATTCGCGGCGATGCGTCGCTCTGATGATCATTGCACGCAAGACTCTCGGAAACTGGCGACGGGATGACGGCGACGTCGTCGTCTACTCGGTGATCTGGGCCGTGGTCGGTTCCCACCGCGGAATGGCGCGGCCGCCAGGGAGAAGGACGGTTGGCTGGTGGTGGTCTGCAATGCCCCTTCGGGACGCCAGCCAGTCAAGGGGGCTCAGCGCCGGCCGGCGGGCCGCCCGCCGCACGGGGCGACCCCCCGCGACCCCCTCGGAAGGATCGCTCCGTGCACGCCCGTGAATCGGATCTGGCGGTGAGGCCGCCGCCGCCGCCGCCGCTGCCGCCACTGCTGCTGCCGCCGCCGCCGTCGCCGCCGCCGTCGCCGTCGTCGCCGCCGCCGCCGCCGCCCGCCGCCGCCGCCGCCGCCGCCGTCGCCGTCGCCGCCGCCGCCGCCGTCGCTACTGCTGCCGCCGCCGTGGCTGTGGTGTCCGTGAGCGGCGGTCCAGGTCCCCGCCACGGGGAGCGGCCGCGTGGCGCTCGCGTGCCGGTCGGGACGAGCGCCCGCGCGGCGGCCGACGATGGGCGCTGGGGCTCGAGGCTGCTAGGTGGGCGCCGTCCCGATCCGGCGCGTCAAAGCAGTCTCCTCGGGCGGTGTCAGCGACCTTGATGCGCGGCCTCGCCTCTGCGGCTCGGCAGCCCCGGATCAGCTCAGTCGAGGCGAGCAGACCGTCTGCAGACCGTTCTGCGCTCAGCCGTCCATCCCAGCGTGACAAGCCGTCCGACGCCGCCTCCAACCTGAACCGCCGCCGGCCTTCATTGCAGGGCATTGCATCGCCTCCTATCGCATCCTCCCGCATCGCATCCCATCGCTTGGTCACGCTCGCCTCTGCATTGACGTTCGTGACGCTCCTGCCGGCGCAACGACGTCTTGGCCCGTCCACGCGGCGCCACGCTTCTGATCGGCGCAGCGATCGCTGGCACGCGACGCCTTCGAAGTCTCGCCTGACGGCGGCGCTGCGTGCCAGCGATCGCGCGCCTGCCGCCAGCTTGCGCCTGCCTCGCGCCGCGCTCACCCGCTCCCACGCGCGCGATGGACGAAACGCCGTGGGCCGAGGCCAAGAACGCCAACGACGGCGCCGATGCGCTCGCCGCCTCCGCCGCGAGCCCCGCGACCGCCGCCACGGTGGCCGACCACCACCACGGAGCGCTGCACCAGACGATCGACGGCACGATGAGCGCATCGCGTGAGGTCTCAGGCAGCGGCGGCGCCTCGGCGCCGGGCTTCCTGGGCGGCTTCGATGCGGGCGCCGGCGCCGGCATCGTCGCGCCCGCGGACGTCGCGCCCGGCGCGCTGGTGGTGACCGTCTCGGAGCCGCAGCAGCACGGCGACGGCACGTCGGGCTTTGTCTCGTATCTGATCACCACGGAGACGACGCTGCCGTGCTTCCCGTTCACGCGGTCGATGGTGCGGCGGCGGTTCCAGGATTTCCGGTGGCTGCAGCGCGTGATGACGGACGAGCTGCCGCAGTGCATCGTCCCCCCGCTGCCGAGCAAGCACCGCGTTGGCTACCTGACGCGCGACCGCTTCACGTCGGAGTTCATCGACAAGCGGCGCATCTCGCTCCAGACCTATCTGAACCGCGTTGCGCGCCATCCGAGTCTGAGCCACAGCAAAGCGCTGGTCACGTTCCTCGACAAGGGCAACTTGTTCCCGCAGGGCGCGGGTGACCCCGGCGCCGACGGCAGCAACGGCAGCCACGTGGGCGGCGCCAGTACCCATTCCGGCGGCAGCCAGATGCTCGAAAACTTGAGTGACGCGTTGATGAATGCGTTCAGCAAAGTCAAGAACCCCGACGAGCGGTTTGTCCGGTTCCGGTCCGAGCTGAGCGTGTTCGAGAAGAATCTGCAGACGGTCGAGAAGCTCCACCTGAAGCTGCTGCGCCAGCAGCACGAGCAGGAGCAGGAGCTATCGGAGATGAGCGCTTCGCTCAGCGCGCTCGCGAAGCTGGAAGACGGCTTGGCGCGGCCTTTGACGGCGACCAGCGGCGCCTTCGACCAGCTGGCGACGGCGTGTCATACCAAATCCTCACTCGAGGATACTGATTTCCTGAGCAACTTGCACGACTACATCAACTACTGCGGCCACGTGAAGGACGTGCTGAAGCTGCGCGACCACAAGCAAGCGGAGCTGGAAGAGCTGACAACCTATCTGCAGTTTCACATCGTGGAGCGCGAAAAAACGCTCGCGTCGCAGCGCACCGGCGGGATCGGCGGCTATGTCAAGGAGAAGTATCGCGACCTCCGGGGCATGGACCACGAGCAGGCGCGGCTGGCGCGGCTGGGCCGGCTCGATGTCAAGATCAAGGAGCTCCACGAAGGCCTGGACACGAGCCGCCAGACCAGTCACGCGTTCTCGGACCACGTGCTCGCCGAGATGGCGCTGTTCGAGCGCCACAAGGCCCTGGACTTTGAGAACTTCCTCAGGGACTACCGCGACCACACCATCGATTACTACCGCACGAGCGCCGATGTGTGGACGCAACTGCTGCACCAGCTGGAGCAGCCGTCGCCGCCGGCCTCCGCCACCGCATCGCCCGGCGCCACGGCCTCCGTGCTGGGATGAGCTGGGGGTTCCGCTGATCTTCGCCGAATCCGCTGGCGGATCTCGCGACCGTGCGGCGGCCATGCGACGGCCACGCGACGGCGCTGCATTGGTTGTGTTCATTCTCTCTCTCGTGTTCATCTTTCAAGAATTCATACAGAACATCCATCAGGTCGATCCGATCCATGGCGCCGCGCTGGGTATCGGCGACAGCAGCGGCGGCAGCAGCAGGAAGCCGCCTTCAGGCGTGAGTCGCTGGCGCGTGCGCCACCCACGGCATCGAATTCAAGGTCCGCAGAAAAGAAGAAGACGTGGCGGAGACCCGAGCGGGCGGCGACCCGCGGGGTAGCGCGGCGTGCGCACGCTGGCTGTGCTGGGCGGCCGGCGCGGGCGTCGAGGACCGCCGTCCGCTGCTCGGGTGCCACGCGATGTCACACCGAGACATCGCTTTGTTTCTGGCGCATCGCCGCTGCCGCTGCCGCTGCCGCCACCGTCGCCGCTGCCGCCGCGCTCGCGCGCCGCCGTCGGTCTCCCTACGTGCTCAAGCGAAAACACCGGCAAGGGTCCATGTCCGCCAGCCGCCGTCCGCCGCCGCCGCCGCCGCCGCCGTCGATGCCTGGATCACTTGCGTGACCGCGTGTGCCGACGACGACTCTGGCGCATCGGATCGCCGCGTGCTTGCCCTCTCCGTCCGTCCGTCCGCCGCCGCCGCCGCCGCCGCCGCCGCCGCTCATTCCGCCGTTGCCGCTCGTGACAGGGTTCCACAGGGCGAGTATGCGCGGCATCGGCCGCCGCCGCCGCCGGCCTGCCACTGCTGTTGCTCCTGCTGCTGCCGCCGCCTTGTCGCCGCGCTCGTCGCGCCGTGATGACGGACGCTGACCCCGACACGGTCGCGGCGCTGCGCCACCAAGTCGCCACGCTCGAAGACGAGCTCGCCAGTCGCTCGGAAAGTAGGTGCCGCGCGACGTCTTTCCCTCACGGGGTCCGCCGACGCGCCGTCGATGCGGCGGCTTCGCTCGTGACCCATCGCGGCATGACGGGACGTGCTGCCCGACGCGACGTGAGACGCGGGTGATGCGATACTGAGACTCATCTGGCTGTTGTGATCGCCGTTGGATCGTATGCCTGAAAAATTTCGCGTCGTCGCCGTCGTTGCTCCACGCCCCGCGCGCTCGGACACCCGTCTGGGCGGTGTAGACCTGCGGCTGGCGGCCGAGATCGGCCAGTCCCTGCTGGAGCAGCATGGCCAGCTCACGACCCAGCTCCATGCGCTGAAAGCCGAGCGCGACCAGCTCGCCAAGGCGCTGCGAGACGCCCAAGCGGCGGTGCGGACCGCGGATGCGACCGCCCAATCGAGTCGCGGCGCGCCGCCGATCAAACCGTCACGACTGCCGAAGAGCGCCGGCAGCAGCCTCCGCCCCCCTCTCGCGGAGGACGCGCATCCCGCCGAGCGCGGCAGCGACGGCGGCGGCGAGCACGGCGACGCGGGCGGCGAAGGTGACGGCGACGGCGCCTCGGGCCCTGAGGCGCCGTCCGCGAGCGCCGCGGCCGCGGCCGCCTATGCCGCCCGCGCCGCGGCGGCGGCGCACGCCATCACGCGGCTGGAGGCGCAGCTGTGCGAGCACGAGCAGGCCGCCGCGCGAGGGGAGGAGGAGCGCCGCGGGCTGCGCGACCGCGTGCGCGAGCTGACGCAGCGCCTGACGGCGGCCGAGCAGGAGGCCGAGACGCTGCGGCGCGAGCGCGCCGCCGTGCAGGACCGCCTTGCGGCGGCCGAGCAGCGGGCGCGCGCCGCGTGGGCCGACCGCGACCAGTGGGAAGCGGCGGCGCGGCTGGCCGCCCAGCGCGAGGCGGCGCAGGGCAGCGCGGCCGTCGTGGCGCAGCTGCGGACCGTCGAGATCGAAGCCGCGGCGCTGCAGACGGCGCGGGACGCGCTGACCGAGGAGAACGCCGCCCTTGCCGCGGACCTCGCGCGCGCGGCGCAGCAGCAGGCCCACGACGCGGCGCGCTGGGACGAGCTGCAGGCCGCCCTGCACGCCGCCGACGCCGCCAAGGACGCCGCCGAGGCGCAGGTCACCGAGCTGCGGCACTACCGCGACATCGCCGAGAAGCTCGAGAACCGACTGCAGGTCCTCACGGCGCAGGGCGCCGACGACGAGACGGTCGCGGGGGCCGGCGGCATGTCCATGTCGCTGCTCGGCGAAGTCGACGGCCGCCGCAAGGCCATCGAACAGCGGCACCGGGGGCTGATGAAGGTGCATTTGCAGTCGCGCCACCAGAACGAGCGCATGAAGGCCTACATCGCACGACTGCGCCACATGGGTGCCGTCACGGGCGGCGGCGGCGGCGACGGCGACGACGATGATCTCGTGCTGAGTTTGCAGCAGGCGCTGTCGCAGTGCGAGGCCGAGAAGCACGAGCTGCAGCTGTTACTGGCCCAGAAGCGGGCCGCCGAAACTGCTGCTGCCGAGGCGCGCGACCATGCGATGGACGATACGATCGAAGAGCTGTGCCACGCCGCGGCAGCCGCATCGACAACACCGGCCACTGAGTCGCCCAGGGTGGCGAGCGCCACCGCCGCGCCATCCAACGGCGCGGCGCCGGTGGCGTCCGCGGCGCTCGCGCCGGACCAACTGCAGGCCTACCTGCGGACGACCATCCGGGAGCTGCGCGAAGAGAGCCGTGCCAAGTCGCGACAGATCGACGCGCTGCAGCTCGTGAAGCTCAACGAGACCAACAAGCTGCGCCACGCGCTTCAGCAGAGCCACGAGCGTGCGCGCGCCGCGGACGGGCTCCGGCGGCAGGTAGCGCTGCTGGAGGCGCGCCTTGCGGCGATGGCGACGCGCGAGCGGCCCTCGCGGCGTGATGCCGACGGCCCGCTGGACCGTGGACCGAAGCGTCCACGGACCACCGAGCCGGCCGACGCGGCGGTGGACGCGTCGGCGTCGTCGGCTCCGCATGCCGATACGCACGACGATGCTCGTGCCGATCCTGAGGGGCCGTATGACGATACGCGTGGCGACGGCCAGGCCCGTGCCGCGGCCAAGCCGTCTTCCCCGTCCCGCCGCTCGCCATCTCCCTCGCGACCGGTAGACGCTCCCAGCGGCCTGGCGGCGGCGGGGCTCGCCGAGCCCGTCCCGGACGATGCCGCTACGCTGATGGATGCCGATGCCGATGCCGATGCCGATGCCGATGCCGATGCCGATGCCGATGCCGATGCCGATGCCGATGCCGATGCCGATGCCGATGCCGTACCGCGAGCAGCACTGGCAGCAGCTGCACCACCACCATTACCATTGGGTGAGAGCGAAGCGTCGGCGACGCGTCGCCAGGGGAAGCTGCCACAACTCAGTGCGCATAATGATGAAGGATGTGCGCAGCAATAGAATCTTTGGCCGCTGCCAATGGAAGCGAGCCGCCGTTGGCGGTGAAATGGAGGGCCACGGGTCGGACGTGGCGCAGCAGGGTCGCGCCACCGGATGGCGGCAAGACCCCTGACACGGGAAGGGGAAAGGCCACGCGGCAGCTCGAGCCGCGCGTATCTCCGCTTTGTAGGGGTGCCGCGTTCACGTCATCGCATCGACCAACACATCGGCTGATAGCACCCTAATAGCACCATGGTGCCGGGCATGCCTGGATGCAGACCGACCTCGATGGCAAGCTCACGGGAGCTCTCGCGTGGACGATGAGGGTCATGGATCAAGCCAGAGACTGGCGGCGACACCCGCGCCACGCTTGTTTCCACGCGAACTTCTTTCCGTTCGACCTCTCTGAATCCCACCATGCGCCCACCACGGCGCGGCGCCGGCGACGGCAACAGCGACCCCGATGACCACGACGGTCGTGACGACGATGCCGACGCCGACGCCGACGTCGACGACTCGACGGCCGCCGCGCCTCTCGAAGCCGACCCGTATGCGGTGCTGAATGTCGAGCGCCACGCGTCCGACGAGCAAATCAAGGCCGCGTACAAGCGCCTGTCGATGGCGTTCCACCCGGACCGGCACCGCAGCGGCGGCGCAGCGGCGACGCACGCGGCGCACACGCAGTTCCAGAAAATCGCCGCTGCCTATGCGATCCTCGGCGATCCCGGGCAGCGGTACATCTACGACCGGTACGGCACGGAGGGGCTCGCGCAGGGCTGGGCCGTCGGCGCGAAGTATGGCGGCCCCGAGGCGCTCGAGCAAGCATACCTGCGCCGCGCGCGACGGGAGCTCAAAGAGCTCAGCGAGAACGATGTCGGCGCCGCAGGCGAGATCATGATTGCATTCGATGCCACGCAGACCGTCGACGCGCTCAGCGCCCTGGTGCCGCGGCTGCCAATAAGGTCGGTAATCTACGACGACGTTGAAGACGACGACGACGCCGACGATGGTGCGTGGGTCTTGTATGACGGCGACAACGACGGAGATGGCGGCGATGACGCGCTCACGCTCGGCGAGCTCGCCGCATGGACGGCGGACGATGCGGACGAGGACGGCGAGGTGCTGTTCGACGATCACGATGACCATCACGGCGAGGACGACCACGACCACGACCACGATGGCGACGAGCGTGCCGCCACGGAGAGTGCCTCGCCGCTGTCGCCGCCCCCGTCGGATCTGCCCACGTTCCCCACGTTCCCGACCTTCCCTACGCCTACGGCGACGCGGCCGCGGTCGCCGACCGCCCAAGCCGCCGCGTCCTCGCCCGCCTCGCCGGCGTCTTCGGCGCCATCGGCGCCGTTCCCGTGGCCCAAGTACATGCATGCGAGCGTGAACCACGCGTGGAACGAGCCGCTGACGCCGCTGCTGTCGCTGCGGCTGCGCGGCGCCGTCGTCGCGCGCGGCACGACCGGCGCTGGCGTTGCCTCCATGCGGTTCCGCCATCCGGTCGGCGCCGACGGCACCGGCGAGTACACGGTGTCCGTGGGGCCGCAGCCCGTCCAGCGACTCAAGTATACGCACATGCTCCCGTCGGCCGGCGGCTTCCTCCAGGGCAGCGCCACCGTCAAGGGTCTCACGGGGCGCGACCCGACGCTCGCGGCGACCATCGGCCGCAAGCTGACGCCGCGCATCACGGGCGTCCTCGCGTACACGACGAACCTCGCGCCGCGTGGCGCGAGCAGCGTCACGCTCAGCACCATCTACGCGCACGCGCGGCAGCCGCCGGCGCGGCCCGCGGGCAAGCCGTCGCTCGCCGAGATCGGCCCCAACCAGACCGTGCTCAGCCTCACCGCCGGCCTCCGGGCCTCCAGCGTCGCGCTCGAGGCCCACCGCGCGCTCTCCAAGACGGTGCGCGCGACCGCCGCCGTCTCGCTGTCCACGGCCGCCGGCGTCGGCCTCGGCTGGGGGCTGGAGCGGCTCTGCGCCCGCCAGACCGTCGCCGGCGCCCGTGTCGACTGCGGCACCCTCGGCACCACGTGGACACTGTCGTGGTCCCGCCACGACCAGCGCTGGGTCCTGCCCCTCACGCTCACGACTGGGTTCCACCCGCGCGTCGCCCTCGTCGCCGCCGTCCTGCCCGTCGCGGCCGGCGTCGTCGCCGAGCACGCGTGGCTGGCGCCACGTCGCCGCGCCCGTCGCGCCGAGCAGCGTCAGCGTCACCGCCGTGCCTACCGCGCGGCTCTTCGCCTCCAGGAGGCCGAGGCCCGCGCCGCCGTGGCCATCATCGCCGCCATGGTCCAGCAGCTCCAAAGCGCCGAGCACGCCCGCCATGGCCTCGTCATTGTCCGCGCCTACTACGGCGTGCTGCCCCACCGCCAGCGGCAGCCGCCGGTCTGCACCTTGGCGCCGGCTGCTGACGGCGCCGAGAGCGCCAACGCTGCCGACGCTGCGGCGGGCTATGTGCACGACTGGCAGGACGGGGTTCTCCCGCCGCAGGCGCGTCCCGCCACCCAAGTCGGCGCCGACGGCGCCGACAGTCTCGACGACGGCATCGGCGACGACGACGGCGACGACGCCGAGCCGCCGGTCGGCTACATTGACGTCACGACCGCCGTGGCGTACCTGGTCGCCGAGGGCAAGCTGACGGTCGGCGGCGCGACCTCCAAGGCTGGGCTGCTGGGGTTCTGGGACCCCGCGTTCGGGGAGCCCAAGCAGCTCCATATTACGTATCTCTTCCGGGACCGCTTGCACCAAGTTACGGTCGACGACACGTGGCCCCTGGTGCTGCCGCTGCGCTCGCATGCGTTGTAGCCAGGGGCTGGCGTGCCGACGACGTGTCCAAGGACAACGGAGGCCTGCATGATCGATCCATCCTCGAATGATATGACTTACACAGAATCGCGAGGGCTGCTGGGTGACGGCGCGGATGGCATGACCACGGCGTCGACGACGGCGTCGGCCGGACCAGCGGCATCGGCGGCATCGGCGGGCACCGTGCTCGCGTCATGGGCCATGGACGGAATCCACAATCGCTCGGGGATGTGGTGCGCCCACGCGGGCACGGCGGACGCCGGGATGGGCATCGACGCCATGATGCGCGCGATGGCCGCTCGCGTCGCCGGCTCCATGGGCGCTGCGGCCGCCGCCGCTGCGACGGATGCGGGGAGCGCCCATGGCGTCGCCGCCGTTCGTGGTCGCGCGGTGCCGTCACCGTCACCGTCACCGGCGTCGCTGTTGCTGTTGCTGTCGTCGTCGTCGTCGTCGTCGTCGTCGTCGTCGTCGCTCGAGTTGGCCTCATCGCCCAGCGCCATGTAGCCGTGGCCGACGGGCGCGCCGTAGTCGTCCGCGTCATCGTGGACGGGCTCGAGGTCGAGGCCGTGGCCGCTTTCATCGCGGCTGCCGCGATCGGCGTTCATACGGGCGCCAGCGGCGCCGTAGCCGTGGCCGTCGACGCCATCGCTCGCGGGGAACGCGTCGCCCGGCGCCGTAGGCGCTCGTGCCGGCGAGACCGTGGGCATCGCGGCGCCGCCCAGTCGACGTCGCCGAGCCGCGGTGATCCGCCAAAGAAGGTCAGCCGTCGCGCGTCGTTTGCGGTTAACTGATCGGCATCGACCGGTGTGACGGGAGTTATAATGGAAGCCTAGACCCGGCCGTGTGACCTTCTAGAACCGTCTATCGCATCAGCATCGGCATGAGCCGCGGCGGCAGGAGCCTCGGTAGCGGCGGCGGCGGCGGCGGTCTGGAGCTGGCCGTGGCCACGGCGGCCGACATGAAGAAGGCGACCTGGGCGCGGGCCCTGCGGCGGGCTAGGCACGACCAACGGTGCGGGGTAACACGGGGCGCACGCACGGCGGCGGCGGCGGCGGCGGCGGCGGCGGCGGCGGCGGCGGCGGTGGCAGCGGCAGCAGCAGCAATGGCAGCAGCAGCAGCAGCAGCAGCAATGGCAGCACGGGAGCGCGGCTTGGACCCCTTTTCCGGCACCCCTTCATGAGGACCGCGCAGGCAGGCTGCCGAGAAGGCCGCCATGCATGGCCGCGCGCCATGCAGGTCGGTGGCGCCGTCCATGCCGCGGCTGCCATCGTCCCGTGCGGTGGCGTTCACCAGGACGCCGTCGTCGGGCACGGCCGCGCGGGTGTTTACGCCGACGGCGTTAGTGGAGAAGGTTGGCGCCGTCGCCGCCGCCGCCGCCGCCATCTCCGCCGCTACCGCCGCCGCCTCGGCTGCCGTTGCCACCGCCGCCGCCGTCGTCGTCGTCGTCGCTGCCATTGCCGCTGGCACGACTCACTGCCACCGTTTGGGTCTCCTCCCGGCCGCGTGGTGGTGAGGCGGCTGCCGTCAGGGCGGCTGCCGCTGATCAGGCGCATGAAGGAGATGCGCTGAAGCATGCGCCGCGAGTTCAGCGACGACGGCGGCGGCCGCGGCGACAGCGGCGGACCTCGATCTGTAGGCCGGATGCCGCGGCCGGCGCTGCAGCGCCGCCGCTCCCTCCGCAACTCCGCTCTGCACGGCGTTCCGCGCGCTCGTCGCGTTGCATTGAGGTCCCTGCCGACGCCAACCCATGGTCCGACGGCTGCCGACGGCTGCGGCGGCCGCCGCCGCTGACGGCGGCTTTGATTCGCGGCCGCCGTCGCCGCTGCCGCCGTCGACCTCCCGGGCGCTCGCGCCGCCGGGCACCACGTTTGCCCACCAGATGGCGCTGCCGCGGCTGCCGGTGCCGGCGCTCGCGCATACGTGCGCGCTGCTGGTCATCAATGCGTCGGCGCTGCTGCCGCCGAAGGCGTTCGCGGCGCTGCGGTCGCGCATCGCACCCTTCCTCGACGACCCCGCGACGCGCGCCCGCCAGCGCCGCCTCGAGGCCCGCGCCGCCCGCGCCCGCCAGTCCTCCTGGCTGATCGACTGGTGGACCCACGGCGCGTACCTGGCCTCCCGTGCCCCGTTGCCCCTCGGGACCTCCTTCTTCATGGTGCTCGAGGACGACCCGGCCATCGCCGTCGACGCCGCGGTGCCGGCGGCGGCGGCTCGCCATGAGGCGGCGCCGCCCCGGACGTCGGCGCCGCCGGCCGCGCGCCGCGCCGCGGCTTTGGTGGCCGCTGCCATGGAGTTCCGCGCGGCGATCCTCGACGGCACGCTGCCCCCCGACCGCGAGCGCGGCGGCGCACCGCTGTGCATGGCACAGTACCGGTACCTCTTCCATGCGACGCGCGTCCCCGGCCGCGGCGACGACGATCTCCGGACCGCGGATCCGCTGCGCCATGACCACGTCGTCCTGATCCGCCACGGTCAATTCTTTGCGCTGCCCACCACCACGCCCGCGGCGACGGCGGCCGGCGGGCGGCGGCCGCTCACCGTTCCCGAGCTGGAGACGGCCGTTGCCCATGTCCTCGCGACGACGGCGCCGCGCGGGTCTGCCTCGGCCAGCGCCGACGGGTCTGCTGTGGCCGCCAACGACGCTGGCGACGCCGACGACGATGTGCCGGTCGGCTGGCTGACGGCGGCGTCACGCGACGCGTGGTTCGAGTCGCGCCAAGCCCTGCTGGCGGCCGACGCGGCGAACGCCGCCGCGCTCGACGCCATCGAGACGGCGGCGTTCTGCGTCGCGCTGGACGACGATGCGCCCGCGACGATCGAGGAACGGAGCCGCGCCTGCTGGCATGGCCGCCGCCGCCGCCCGCGGACACCGCCGGCCGCCGCGGACGCCGGGCCTGGCGAGAGCCACGGCGGCAACCGCTTCTGGGACAAGAGCTTCCACTTCATTGTCTTTGCGGACGGCCGCGCCGGGTTCTTGGGTGAACACGCGCGAATTGACGCGACGCCCACGGCACGTCTGTGTGCGTGGGTCGCCAGTGCCCCGGCGTCGACCATGCCTGCGGCGACATCAGCGCCGCCAGCGCCCGCGCCGCCCTCGCCGTCCACATCGCCGCCGTCGCCATCACCAGCGCCGCCATGCGCGCTCGGCGTGTCAGTCTCGCCGCCGCGCCGTCTGGCGTTTCGCTGGGGCCACGGCGCGCCGGCCGCAGCGCTGCGTGCGGCCGTCGCGGCGGCGGAGGCGGCGTGGACGGCGCGCGTCGCGGCCCACGACCTCGCCGTGCTCGTCTACACGGCGTACGGCACGGCGGCCATCAAGCGGTGGCGCTGCTCGCCGGACGCGTACACGCAGCTCGCGCTGCAGCTCGCGTCGGCCGGCGTCCACGGCGCGGCGCCGCGGCCGACCTACGAGAGCGTGCACACGCGGCGGTTTGCCGAGGGCCGGACCGACGTGCTGCGCGTCGTGACTCCAGCGACCGTCGCGTGGGTCACGGCCATGCAGGACCCGCGACAGTCCCTGGCCGCGCAGGGCCGGCTCGGACGCAAAGCCGCCGCCCAGCACACCGCCCTGATGCGCAACAGCCAGGCGGCGCAGGGCGTGGACCGGCACCTGCTGGGCCTGCGGCAGCGTGGCGGTGGCGACGACGGCGACGAGGGGGACGACGCCCTGCCGGCGCTGTTGTCGGACGCGGCGCTGCACGCGACGGGTCACTGGGCTCTCGCCACGTCGCAGGTGCCCGCGACCGGCCTCGCCGGGTACGGCTGGGGCCCGTCGGTCCCCGACGGCGAGGGCATCGCGTACCTGCTGCGCGACGACGCGCTCCAGTTCACCATCACGAGCGGCTTCCCGCGCGCCCATCAGCGCCAGTGGAAGGCCCGACTTCGCGACGCGCTGGACCGCATGCAGGTCGTGTTCGCGGCCACCGCCCCAGACGCCGCTTAGACGCGGCTCAGGCTACCGCGCGCGCAGCGGCGAACGCGCCACCCACCGTGGGTCCCATCCTCCCATCAGCCAATCCACATCACCAAAGCAGAGAAAATGAAACAAATGGACCACGACCACGAAGGAGAGAGCGAGAGAGAGAGAGAGAGAGAGAGAGAGAGAGAGAGAGAGCGAGCGAGAGAGAGATACGAGCCCGGATGAGAGCGAGCGGCGTGCACCACACCACCCAGTTCAGCAGCACTAGCCATGGGTCGCGTGGCAAGACGTCAAGTAAAGAAAAAAAAACAATCAATTGATGAGGTCGGAGATCGCAATGCGTGGCGGAATCAGCGTCGATGTCGCGGCGGCCGCGGCGGCCGCTGCCGTCGCCGCGCAGCAGCAGCAGTCCTGGTCCAGCGCCATCAGGAGCGTCGCAGGCCCGCGTTTGGCCACGCTGGCCAGGCCGGCGCGGGAGGGCCGCGGACCGGCGATGGCCGGAGCCAGGGCCTCCCGCTCGGCGGCCGGAGCCACGGCAGCCCGCAGCGGCGTGCGCGGCACACGGAGCCCTTCGAGGACCGCGCGGGAGCGCCGCTCGTTCAGCGCTGCCAGCCGCTCACGCCAGGCGGGCGCGTCGACGGCGGCATGGGCGGTGGCGGCGGCCGCCATGGAGGCAACCGAGGACCCCGTGGCGGCCGCCGCGGCGCGAGGCAGCGGCGCTAGGGGCGCGACGGAGGCGGTCGGGCGCACGGACAACGGCGCCGCTGGCCGCGGCGCGAGCGCGAGCGCGAGCGTCGGCGACGGCAGCGGCGAGCGTGATGGCGGCGGGGATGGCGAGGACGACGGCGAGAGCGAGCGTGACGACGAGCGGGAGGGCGGCCTCAGGAGGGACTCGAGCTGGAGTCGCCGTCGGCGACGGCGCCGCCGCCGACGGCGGCTGCCGATGGCCGCGGCGACGACGAAGGGACACGGCAGCAGCGGACAGGTGGTGGGGCCGTGGGCCGCGCTGCCGTGCGTCGGGAGCACGGGCGTTTGGGGAGGCGGCGAGGCCGCGGACTGCCGTGGCGGCGAGCGGGGTGGCGGTGGTGGTGGTGGTGACGGCGGCGGCGGTGGCGGCAGAAGGAGCGGCGGGCCATCGACGGACGCGCACGGCGTAGGACAGTCGCAGATCGCGGTCGCAGCGGTCGCCGTATAGGAGGATGACGAGGATGATGCTGGCGGCGGCGGCGGCCCCGGCTGAAGAGCCAGCAGCGCCGCGGACGGGGCGGCGGGCGGGCGCAGACGGAAGTCATCGGCGATGCCGTCCAGCTCCCGCGAGAGCGGGACGACGAGAGCGGGACGGACAGGCGCCAGACCGGCCGTTGGCGCCGCGGGATGCGGTGGGCCCGAGCGCGCCTCCTCGGGCGGTGGATACCGGGGCGCCAAGGGCGGTGCCAGGGACGGCGGTATGGAGGCGATGGGTGCGGCGGGGTACGCGGTGAGCGGCGCTGCAGCCGCCATGGGCGCGGGGGAGCCCTCCGGGCGGCCGGAAGGCCGCGGCGCCGTGGCGGCGAGCGAGACGTACTCGCTGCGGGTGATGCGGTCGCGATGGACCTTGGCATGCCGCTTCAGCGCGTCGGCGCGCGCGAAGCTGCGGAGACAGATCGGGCAGGGGAACGGCTTGACGAGGTCGTGCGTGCGGACGTGGCGGCCCAGGTGCTCTGAGCGGCGGAACCGGCGCGGACAGCCTTGGCACTGGTATTTTCGCTTGACGCGATCGCTGTCGGTCTCGGCGTCGGCGGCGTCGGCCGCCGGCCGCGGTGGCGCCGCCGCCTCCGCCTCCGCAGCGGCGGCGGCGGCCGCGGCGACGGGAGGCGGCAACGGGGGATGTGGAGCGGCGGCCGTCGGCGAGGAGGGCGGCCGTGGCCGCGCGAGCGGTATTGACGCCATGCGATCGTCGGCCGATTCGGCGCGCGGCGGGTCGACGTGCGTGGCCATGCGAGCGGCGCCGGTTGGGGGCAGATGCGACGATACGACGGGCAGCGAGCGTGCGCCGCGCGCTCGTCGAGCGATCGGGCGAGACGTCGGCAGCGTCTGCGAGTCGCGGGACCTTTCGTCGGACAGGAGCGGCGCCCGCCGCGCACTCCCCACCAGCCGGCCGAGGCGCGGTCGCGGGGCTGCCAGGGACGGACCGCGGCTGCCGCGGGCACCACGGCGTCGGCAGGTCACTTCGGGACGACCGGAGGCACCGGAGGAGGCGCCAGCTTGGAGGAGAACCCGCGGTGGGAGGCGGGAGCCGTAGCGCGGCGGAGCAGCGCGCAGCACCACGGGCGTCGTGCCGGGACGGGCAGGCCATGACCCTCTCCGCCAGGGCGAGGCCGGTGAAGGATGCCCGCCGCGTCAGCGACCGTCAGCGACAGCGACGCGAGGTCGGGCTTGTGCGTCGCGGCGCCAGGGACGACCCGCGGCGAGACCCGCGAGACCCACGGCACCACGGCCGGTCGCCGCCGACCGCGTGGCAGTCGCCCGAACGGCGTCGCGAGACCCTCGGTGGGGAGTCCGTCGCCACGGGCAGGCGCCGCCGACGCCGCCGACGCCGCCGCCCGCCGACGCCGCCGCCCGCCGCCCGCCGACGCCGCCGCCCATCGCTCGGTCTGCCCGCGGTGTTCACGGGCGCCGGTCCACGGGCGCCGCGGGGCTTAGCCGGCGTCCGGTGGCGCGCGCTCGTCGGCCCGGCCGCCGCCGCGAAGGCGTCGGCGGCACGGCTGCGGCGCATGCTCGTCGCGTGACGCTCGGCCCGGCAGGGCATAGCATGGCATGGCATAGCATGGCATGGCATGGTATGGCATGACATGGCATGGTATGGCGTCCCTGATCACCGCGCGCCGCCCAGCGAAGGACCCTCGCCCGGCCTCCGCCAGCCGACCCGACCCGACCCGACCCGACCGCCACGTGCTGGCACGCGCGCACGTGACCGCCATCCCATGGCCCTGCGCGCTGGCAGCGATCCGCGGAGACTCGCGTCCGGTGGTCTCGGCGCCTCGCCTCGCCTCCACTCGCCTCGTCTCGCCCGGATGGCACCCCTCGCATGCCGACCCCCCCAGGCCTCGGCGACGTGACGCGCCGAAGCGGCAAGCCGAAGCAGCGTGCCTCCGAGGATGGTCCAGCTGGACACGGACGAATGCTCGGGCCACGCCCGAGCCGCCTCTCGCATCGCGGCTGCCGATCGGCCGCGGCCACGACGGATGCCATCCGTGCTGCGCTCGTCACGCACACCGATCGCGTCGCTTCATACGGCGGTCGCGACGGTCGCCACCACAGCGACAACAAGCGACAATGTCGGCGGCGGCGGCGGCGGCGGCGGTGGTGGTCGTGGAGGTGGTGACGGCGGCGGCGGCGGCGGAGTTTCCACAGCAGATTTAAAGGGCCGCCGGGTGGCGGCGACCTCCCCCGTGGTCAAGACGCCGACCGCGCGTCCGGCAGCCGACGTGACCGCTGATCGGACGGTTGGCCACGCAGGCGACGGCCAACGACGCCCGACGGTGCCCGGCGCAAGAGTGGGGATCGGCGCCACCGGCCGCGGCGCCCTCAGGTCCAGGGGACGGGCGCGCCGAAGCCGGATCGCCCTTCGTCGTCGTCGTCGTCGTCGTCGTCATCGTCATCGCCGCCACGGTGATTTGGATGCGTGTGGCGTGGTCCTGCATCGACGCCGGCAGCGCCATCGTTGCCATGACCCTCGTGCAGAATGTCTTTTTTTGTTATCACATCGCATCGCATCTAGAAGAGATGCCATCAATCCACTGATGTCGATGCCCGCACCGGACGCCCCGCCGACCGCCGCGCCACCCCGACGCAGCTCGTCCTGCCCACCGCAATCTTCTTCCTCGCTGCCCAAAGCTGCCTCGCTATCAACACACCCGGACGACCGCCCGTGGCCACCATGGTGCTCGAATCACTGACACGCTCCGGTCGTCGCTTCTCGGAGACCATTGGCCTGTCTCCGAAAACGCCGCTCGCCATGGCGGCGCCGCCGTCGCCCGCGATCTATGGCTATGGCCCAGCGGCCGCGCCCGCCGCCGCGGCGCCCTGGAGTGCCGCGGGCGGCCTCCGATCGCCCAGTGACCACCACTATATCCACCACCCGCGGTCTGCATCACCCGCGCGGAGCCGCAGCCGCAGCCCCTCGCGATCCAGCCGCCCTGCGAGTCACGGCCACAGTCACTCTCACTCTCACTCTCACTCTCACAGCCACAGCCACCCCCCGCACGCCGCGCCGGCGACGGCTGGGCCAATGTTCAGCGCGGCCGGCATGCCGTCGGTGAGCATGACGCCCGTCTCGGCCTATCCGACGTATTCGGCCGCCGCGGTGGCGGCCTCGGGTATGAGCGGGGCGCCGGTGCCGATGCCGTCGGTGCCGATGCCGTCCATGGCGCCGATGACGCCGATGATGCCGATGAGTGCGGTGGCCGGCGGCGGCGGCGGCGTGCCCGCGACACCGGCGGCCCTCGAGAGCGCACGGTCGATCGCGCTGACGCTCGGCGACGTCAACCTCGTCTTCGATGGCGACCCGGGCGTTCCCGGGCAGAGCGAGCGCGGGTGGCGCATGACGGGCGATGGCGCTCTGCGCAGCCTGCGCGAGCGGAACGTCCATCTGGAGCGCGAGAACCGGGTTCTCAAGTACCGGCTCCAGGTGGCGATGGACATGGTACGTGCTGTCCCACGTGGGGGGCGGAAGGTGCTCCGCTTTCTTTTGACCCAGGTGTCAACCCTCGGACATCGAACTCATCGAACTCACATGGTTGTTTGCTTTTCTTGATATCGGTCTGCTCGCCGCGGTGCCCACGCGCCCATCATCTCATGGCGCCGTCCGCCGGAGGCCTGTGTAGCTCGCTCATACGCGGTTGGATCTTGCCAAATCGGCCTTGCTTGCCGACCGGTCCTAGGACGCCTGAGCACGGCCAGAACCTCAAAGTTTTCCCTTCGCACGCCCGCTGAAAGGCGGCAAACTTTGCGACTTTATAATGGTTTATGTAAACATAGAGGCTCTCCCTTGAGACGACCTGACACGACAGCGATTCCCGTCACAGCGCAAATCGATCATTTCATGAATTTCGAACATCTCCAGGAGTGGGATTCGGTGCAAGATAATCCGGGTCGAACGGTGCACGAAGGATGGCTTGATTATGAAGGCCAGGCGGTAAACTGGTATGAATGCCAGTATGAATGCCAGTATGAACGCCAGAATCAGAGCCAGGGCCACGACGAAGCCTAGAGTTAGAACGAGCGCCCGCCCCTTCAGAGGGATCAGGATTATGAAGGGGCGGCTGCGATTTTTGGGGAGGACGCTTCATGCCCTCCCGGCTCCATGCATTCGCCTCCACAATGGAACGTCTGTAACGGAGTTTTATTCTGTTCCATTCTTCGATAGCATGCGCGTTCTCGTCATAT
>ML014190.1:0-81710 GCA_003615045.1 Caulochytrium protostelioides | reverse complement strand
TGCCACGTGGCAGACTGCTTATGTAAGCAGATGTGGTACAAACCAGCGACCAGAAGTGGCCGTCCAACAAAACAAAAATCGGTCGATTGGTGTAGTTGGTTATCACGTATCCTTAACACGGATAAGGTCGGCAGTTCGATCCTGTCATCGATCACTTTTTATTGACACATTTGTGTTTCGTCTTCCCCACTTTCTCAGCTGCGGGCTGGAGGCGTCAGGTTGGCGCCCTCCCGCTGCGCTTCATACGGATGCGCCCATAAGAGGGCACTTCGCTTAGCCTGCCTAGCTCGACGATCATCGTGCCCTGGCTGTCGCAGTATCTATTTTCCGATCGCCTTTCCTCTCGCGTGCTGCCGGTTCCTTTTGTGTCATGAGAAGGCCGTCCCCCTGAGTGATTCGTCCTCCTTGCGGCCGCTCCGTCCCTTCCTCGACTCCGACCCCGGGGACCCCTGCTGGCACCGGCGGTGGTGCTGTAGGCGGGACTCGCATCACCGGCCGGTTCCGGAATCTGGACTCCTGTGGCGCCATCGGTAGCATGATCGTTCTGCAGGTGGGCCAGTGCGGCATCCAGGTTGGACAGGCGCTGTTTGACCAGCTGCAGCAGGAAGTCCCGCCGGCGCGGGGCGCGGCGTGGTGTCCGTTTCCGCTGAACCAGTTCCAGCAGATCCTGGTGGATACAGAGCGCAAGGTGTGGAGCGCACGTCAGCACCAGGCCCATCAGCATGCCCTGTATGATCTCCACGTCGTCGACCACGGCGTGACCGGCCGGGGCAACAACTGGGGCCACGGCTACATCGATGCAACGAATGTCGACGCGACGCTCGAGACGTATCGCCGCGTGGTCGAGGCGCTGCCCAACAATGAGGGGACCCTGCTGCTCCACTCGCTCGCGGGCGGCACCGGCTCGGGCCTCGGCTCGTCGCTCTGCGAGCATCTACGTGAGATGGATCCGAAGAAGGTGCTCATCTCGGGGTGGTAAGTGCCGTTTTCCTGTGCCGCAGCCCGCTGAGGCGTCATCGCGTTACTGCCGAGTCGACGAAGGGTACTGACGGATGCTCATGGATGCTGAGTGACTGACGGATGCCGACGGATGCTGACTGTCGCGACCATGTGTGATTTTGCTTGAATGTCGCTCGTTTTCTGGTTTCTCGATGCGTGGCCGAAGTGTAACCCCCTTTATAGGCGGGGAAACCACGCTCCAGCATTACAACAGCCTGCTGGCTTTGGCCACCCTGCAGGGCCAAGTAGATATGATTCATCTCTTTCAGAATGATACACTGCAAAAGGACCTGCAGGGCGGGCTTGGGAAAGGCGTGGCCGCCTCCGGCAAGGGCCTTTTTGACCGTTTGAATGAACAGATCGCGGTTCATGTCCTCGGGATGGTGTTGCCGCGTGTGCCCGTCCAGCCAAACGGCATGGTCGCTCGCCACGTGGCTCCTTGGTCGGCGTGGCAGACGATCCAGAACGTGGTGCCCTTACCCGCCTGCAAGCACGCGCAGCTGTGGTCGGTGCGGTCGGCGCCGTCCGCGCCCAATACGCCGCAGATGGCGTCGTGGCCCGACCTGTGGCACCACCTGCTGCGGGCGTTCCCTGTCACCGAGCCGCGGCGCTCGTGTATGGCTTCCGAGCTGTACGTCCGAGGCATTCAGGGCTCCGAGTACTGGCAGACACACCACGCGGTGCTGCCGTCGCGGCTGTACATGCGGCTCGGGCACCTGGGCCTTCTCGCGCCGACCTTCTATGCATCGAGTCTCCAGGGCCTCCGCCCAACCGACACGACGCGGTCTGCCACGGTGTGCGCCAACACCTCCGACGGCCCTGCCTACGTGGCGAATGTGCTGCACCGCGCGCGGACGCTCTATGACAGCGGCGCCTTTCTGCACTGGTACGAGCGCTTCCTTGGATCCGATACGTCAGCGACGTTTGAAGCCGCGTTCGACTCGCTCGAGACCGTAGTGCAGGATTACCGCACGCTGCTGATGCGATGACCTCCTTTGGGATCCACGTGCCCCTCCCCCCCGGAGCCACCTGCCCATCCTGCCTCCATCGCGATCGCTAGAACGCATCAATTAAATAGAAAGGGGGTGTATAGAGGTCGAGGGATCGAACACGGGACGTAAAAAAAGGGTGCGGGTCCCAGGCTCTGGCCAGCGGCGAGGCCCGGCCCCAGCCGGCGGGCCTTGATTGAAACGCTTAGTCGTACTCCTCGTTCATTTCCATGGCGACGACAGCCTTGTCGTCGATGCGGACCGGCGCGGCGGGCGGCGGCATGGCGGAGCCCGAGCCCGAGCCCGAGCCCGAGCGGGCGCCAAACGCGGCGGTGCCGCGGAAGGCGCGCGGGTCGGACGACGTCGGCCGCGAGGCCGCGTCGGTGGGCCGGGCGTCGGTGCTCTGCGGCATGACCTGGAAGTTGATGCCTGTCAGCGTATACTTCTCGGGCGGGAGGCGCAGCTCGCCGCGGTCGGCGGGGACGGACGGGAGCGGCATGCGGTTCTTTTCCTGGGCGAGCGTGAGCAGGAAATCCTTGGAGGGCGGCTTGGTGAACGCGTGCGAGACGAGTGCCTCGACGGCGAGTCGGATGTCCGCGAGCTCCACGTGCGTGCGGCCGGCGTGCTCCGCGTAGGCCTGGGCGTCCGTGAGGATGTCGATGATGTACCGGTGCATGAACTCCAACAGCTGCGGGATGACTTTCGGCTCGTATTCTTGCACATTGAGCGCGCCCAAGATCAGCGAGATAAGTTTCGCGTCGCGCGGAAGCTGGCTCAGATCCTGCAGCGCCTGATCCTCGCTGGGCGGCGCGGCGAGCGGATCGGCTCGGGCGAACGGGCCGCCGCCGGCGGCGCCTTCCCCGGCGCGGCTGCCCTGCGCAGCCCGCGACATGATGGTCAGCCGGTCAGCCGGTCGTCAGCGTGGAACGCGGTGGAGCGAGAGGAGGCGTGGGCCTAGGCGTGGACAGTGTGTCGTGGTCGGCCGTCTGCGCAGCGTGCCGATAGTGGTGGCCTCGCCGAGGCAGCCGTCGAATCGTGACCGTGGCCCAGGACCGGAGCGTGCTGGCGCTGCTGCGGGGCGAGCCGCGCTTGAGCCGCCGTGGCCCGTGGCCGTCGTGGCCCGTGGCCGTCGTGGCACGTGGCCGTCGTGGCACGTGGCCGTCGTGGCACGATGCGTGCTGCGGGGGATATCGGGGGCGGTGCGGGCCGTGACCGCAGCGCTCGTGAGCGCCACGGACCTCCGCGACCCGCATCCGCCGCCAGCGGTCCCCAAACGGTGGCGTCGCATCGCCGCCGTCCGGCGACGGGAACGCGGCACCGGCGCCGGGCGGGGCGTGCGGCGGGGCTCTCCGACGGTGCGGCCGCGCCGGGGTGGGACGGCTTCGCGGGGCCCCTGTGGCGCGGAGCTGGCCGCCGCCGCGCCGCGGACGGGAGCGGGTGCCGGCGCGCGGGTGCCGCCAGAGCCGGTGATCGCTGGCGGCGCCGTCCACGCGACTAGAACCCCGTCGAGGCCGTCGAGGCGGCGCTCGCTGCAGGACATGGCATCGGTGGGGACGCCGTCGCGCCGACAATGCGGTGCTCGCCGGCCGTCCCCTCACCCGCCCTCCGCCTTGACCCTAAGACCCCGACGCTTCTCCCTTCGCCGACGCCCTTCGTTCCCGATTTGGTGGAACGCCGACTTGACTCCACCGGTCTGCGTTGAGACGCCGCCCATACTCGACCGAAGGCGATCGCTGATACCCGTCGGCCACGATGATGCTCCGATGGGGCCGCATGGCGGCGGCGCGCTCGGCGGCAATGCCGCTGGGGCGCGCTCCGACACTCGCTGTCGCGCGCCGCTCCATGGCCACGTCAGCGTCAACCGAGAATGCCACGGAGGGCGAAATGACCCTATTTAACGAACTGACCAAGTCGCTGTCCCCGACGAAGCTGGAGGTCGCTGATATCTCGGGTAAGTCCCTTCGATGGCCGATCCCTCGCGCGGTCGCTGCGCGCGGACCGTCGCCGCGACGCGACCTCGCCTCGGGGCGGAAAGGATGGTCTGGATGGTCTGGTCTCACCCGATCCGTGCGTTGCTCTCTCATACGTGTGACAAAACTCATGAAATGGAATACTAGGCGGCTGTGGCGCGATGTACCAAATTGAAGTGACCTCGGCTGCCTTCCGCGGCATGAGCCCGGTCCAGCAGCACCGCCACGTGACGACGCTTCTGAAGCCCTACATCAAAGAAATGCACGGCATCCGCATCAAGACGTTCGCCGCGCCGTCGTCGTCATAAGGAGCGAACGAACTCGACGCTTTCTGTACTCGTAACCATTCGATCATGATGCACCCCGCTTCGCTGTTGGATCGCGATGCCGCGCCTGCTGGCATTTCCGGTGGTGCGGTGCGCCACATCTCGGCGGGGCCTTGGCTAGTAAATGCGGTAAAGCGGGGCGGAGCGGGGCGGAGCGGAGTCGGCCGGCCGACGCCACCGCAGGGGCCCTCGCCTGGAGGCGGACGCCGCTCCCGCTGCGCCTTCTTCGTGACGTGACCCGCTGGTCCATGCCATGATCGGAGAAAGCGTCGCCACGTGAAGCACCTGCCTGTGAGATGCTGGTGGCATGCTTGTGGGATGCTTCGACAACATACAAATGCGAGGCTGCGTATCACCATCCGCCCACGTGGATGGTCCACCCTCCACGCCGCCGCCACAGCTGTCTCCACGCATCGCCGTCTCCTGCTCCCGCTAGCCTTCTCCCACCCGTAGCGGTTGACGCGGTTGATGCGATCGTGCCGACCCCGCTCCCTTCTCCCGACCGCCTTGACCGCTTGACGCTTGAGCCACCATGTCTAAGCGTCTAGACTTATCGGAGCCGGGCCTTGGCGCCATGGCCGAGATGTTCCCGCAGGCCTTTGGCGATGCGGCGCGGTCATCAAAGCGCCATGACGGCGGCGGCCGTGGCGGCGGCCGTGGCGGCGGGCATCGCGGCGGCCGCGGCGGCCAACGCGTTAGCCATAATGCCGGCCCGCCACGTGGCGGTTCGCACCGTGGCCCTGGCAACGGCAACGGCAGCGGCAGCAGCGCGCCACCGCCCTCCCGTCTGCGATCAGACGACTCCGCCGTGCCTCGCAATCGGCCTTCAGCCGATCTGAAGCCGTCTTCCTCGCCATCCGACGTCCCCCAGGCGTCGTCGTCGTTGTCGCGCCCGCCGCTGACGGGCCCACCAGCACGATCAATAAGCCCTCAACGGACGGGCTCTGGACCGGCGGTGTCGCCATCGCAATCCGTCGCAGCTCGCAGCATCACCGAGAGTGATGGTGGCGCGAGCGATAGCGATAGCGATAGCGACGAGGATGGCACGGCGCAACTTGACGCCGTCCCATCGAGCCACGCGGTGCTGTCGAACCATACCAAGATGGCCACGGCACTGGCCCTGGATCCGTCGGGCGGCTCGATGGTCACGGGCGGGAACGACTGCATCGTCAACCTGTGGCGGTTTGCCTCGATGAAGGCCGATCTCCAGCCGACCGAGCAAATCGTGCAGCCCGCCGAGGGCAACCCGATCGTCTCGCTCGCATGGTCCGCGCGCGGCGCGCTGTTTTCTATCGTATCGACGGCATGGTATGCAAAAGTCTATGCCGCCGACGGCTCCGAGCAGCAGACCTTCGCGAAGGGCGACCCTTATCTACGCGACCAGCGCCACACTCAGGGCCACGTGGCGGGTCTCGTCGCCGGCGTCTGGCACCCGCAGGACGAATCTCAGCTCGCCACCGCTGCCCTCGATGCCACGGTCCGCCTGTGGCATCCCGAGCGCCGCGCCGCCACCGCCACCGTCGCCGTCCGCGCCGCCAACCCCGCCGCCCGCCTCGGCCTGACCTGCCTCAGCTACCTCGGCCGCACGGGCGCGCGGCTCGCCGTCGGCGGGTCCGACGGCCTCGTCCGCATCTACCCGACCGGCGGCCCGTACTTCCGGCCGACCGCCACCATAGCACTCGCCGGCGCCGCGGGCGGCGCGTCTGCGATGCGCCCCAGCGCGCTCGCGGCCTGCGTGGATGACGTGTCGCTCGCCGTGCGATGTGCTAGCGCCGGCGCCGTGTTGCTCTTCGACTTGCGCCGCGCCGACCGGCCGGTGGCCACGTGGGCCGACCTCCCGTCGCGCTCGGACGCCGCCAACGTCGCTTTCTCGCCCAACCGGCGCTTCCTCGTTTGCGGCGGGACGGCGCCCGCGGGCCGGGGGTGCCTGCATGTGCTTGATGTCGCCACCGGCGGTCGGACGCATCCTGACGTCGTCCTGCCCACGGACGCCGGGGCCGCCGCGACAGCGGCGAACGACGAGGTCGTCCACGTCGCGTGGCACCGCACGACTCACCAGCTGTTCGCGAGCACGGCTTCCGGCGCCGTGCATGCCTTCTACCACGACGACGACGCGGTCCCGCGCCGCGGCCTCCGCTGCGCCCTCGCCAAGCTGCCCGCCTTCACGCGTCGCCAGGATGCCGTCGTCCACATCGATGAGCGACAGGCCTATCCGATCATCGCGCCGTATGCGTCGCGCGACGTCAATGATCCGACGCAGCGGCCCGCGGGCGGCGCCAAGCGCGGCCTGCACGCGGAGGACACGTCGGCGGCGCGCGTGGGTCCTGCGCCACCGGAGGCGACGCGCCAGGGCCGCGGCCAGGACGGCCATGTGGCCGAGGGCCAGCTGCAGCGGACCCTGCGGCAGCTCGGGCAGAACCCGGAGGCCGACGAAGCGTGGAAGATGGATCCCCGTGAAGCGATTCTGCGCCATGCGGCCGATGCGGAGCGCGATCCGCGCTGGGTGACGCCGGCGTACGCCAAGAACCAGCCGACGCCGATCCTTGCTGCGGACTCGAGCAGCGATGAGGAGGGCCATAGGCCGCCAGCTGCCAAGCAACAGCGCCTGGCCTAGTCGGATACGGGCCTTGTGAAAAAAAAAACAAAAAACAAACATGAACATGTGACATTGAAGGGGCTTCGATGATCGAAGCCGTTTAGATATAGATGACCAGAATGATCAGGATGATGAGCACGATGATCAGACAGATGATCGTCCACTGCTGCTTCGTATCAGAGTTGGACTTGATAAAGTCACGCATGCGGTTCATCCCGAGCTGGAGCTTGCCCGATGCCGAGTCGACCTTGACCTCCAGGTCATCCAGAAGCACGGCCTGGTCTTCAAGCTCGCGGCCAATGACGTACGCAACTTCTTTCATGTTGCCGACCGTATGCATCACTTGATCCAGCTGGTCGTCCTGCCGCCGCATGAGCTGCTGCTGCTGCTGCTGCTCGCGGTCCATGAACGCCGCATTCGTCTCGGCCGGCAGCGGCGCTTCCAGGCCCTGGTAGGCATGGTAGCTGCCGCCTTTCCCAGACGCTCCGAACAGCGCGGCGCGCGATGGATCCTCCACGTCGGCCGAGCGGCCGACGCCCGGCCCGCCGCCCATAAGTGCGGGCCTACCCGTGGTCGTGGGCGATGTCACGGCCGCGGATCGCTGGATGGGCGGCTGTGCTGCGCCACCCATCGCACCGCCGGCGCCGCCGCCGGCCTTCAGCAAGGCGCGCCGCTGCTGCAGCGCTTGCCGCGCCTGCGCGATAAACCGCCGGCGCTCCTGGACTTCGGCGGTCGTCAAGTGGAAGCGCGTCGGGTTGGCCTCGACGATGCGGACGGTGTCCTCGAGGTCGTTGAGGTCCATCTCGATGGTGCCGAGCGTGTTGCGGATCTCATCGGCGCTGGCCGTGATCTGCGGCGGGCTCGCCGGCGTGGCGGTGAGGCGCTGCCATTGGGCGACCTGCCGGTTCAGCGTCTGCAGACCGGCTTCGATGTCGTCTTTGACCCCGTAGTATGGGTCCTCCATCATGGCCATGGCGACGAGCGTGCCGGGGGCGGTCGCGCCTTCGGAGGATGGATCAGGGTCCTCAGTCGGGAATAAGCGGCCCAGTGTCGGGTGGCGCTTGGAGGTTCGGGTCAAGCGAGACGTTTTTAGGGTTGGTCAGGAAATGGAAAAGCGGTCAAGGGGTCTAGGATCCAGCCAGACGCAAACACAGAAAAGTAAGGAAAAATCGGGGGCGATCTTGCCGAGCGGGAGCAACAACGAAGTGGGATCGGCGGTGTGGCGCGAAGGCCGGATGACAGCATGGGGGCTGTTGAAGGCGGGCCTCTCCTCGCGAGGCGGGCCTCTCCTCGCGAGGCGCGCCGCATCCCACAGACGGGAAACTCCGATTCATACTCGAGCGATGCGACGGCCAAGCTCTGGCCTTGACGGCGTGGCCTCACGCCGGTGCCGCCCGTGCTAGAGCGAGCGCCTGGGCAAGTCAAGGCTAATGCCACCATGGGCCTGGGGAGCCCCTCGTCGCCGGCGGCCGGGGCCCCTGGCTGATCTTGAGGGATCGGCGCCCGAGGGGTGAAGGCCGGTCCGGGGGACCATGCGGGGCCATCGAGCATGCTTCACCCCTGGCGAGGCCGATCTTTTTTTTTTTTCCTTTTTGACTTAACCCCCGCCGCGCCGATGCACAGCGTGGCCGCGTGTGTTGGCTCGGTGGCTCGTAACGTCGACATTTCACCGTGTTGCGCGTATACCGCAGCCCAGAGCACGGTCTCGTTGGTGCCAGCTGGTGAACCAACCGCCACCGTGTCCTTTAGGTGACACCGCAACGACCGGCGCAAACGCCCCCTTCATGTCTCGATCGCGTGTGCGTGCTATGGGATTACAATCGGTATCATATGGAGAAGGTAAGGATGCCGTGACCAGCTTGAACAGAAGTGAATACAGCTTGCCGATGAATCTAGTCGCGGACTTGCGCCATCGTCCAGCCGATCCAGACCATACTCAGGAACAGCTGCGCCGTCGCGACGCCGATATACACACAGGCAATGACGACCGCAGCGAGGCTCTCGGTCTTGGCGGTCTGCAGGAAATGGATGGTGCTGCCTGACGCGTTGTTGTATTGCGTCGCGGCGAGATCGGCCTCAAAGATGGCGTAGGCCTTGAGCAGGAAGAACAGCGACAGCGCCGTCACGAACAGCTTCGCCACTTCGATGATCTGCAGAACGACCCACCACCACAGCGAGCGCGTCACGACCACCTCTTCGTACAGCGGGGCTTTGCGCGTCGCGGGCGCCGCTGTGAATCCGGCGAGAGCGGCTTCGGTCGTCGGCGAGAACAGCGACGGCGTCAGGCTTGGCACCGGTGGCGGCAGCGTGCTCTCGTCCGGGATTCGCGGCAGGCCGCCGACCGTGAACCCGTCGCCGCCGCCGTCCATCCCGGGCATCAGACTGCTCGCGGCGGCGCCACCGCCGTTCGGGCCTAGCATGAGCAGGCTCGACCCGTTGGCGTTCCCGAGCGCCGCCGCGATCCCGCGCCGCGTGAGGGAGTGGCCGTTGCCGCTGCTCCACGTGTTGCCGCGGTATACGACGGAGGAGACGGACGCGCGCGGCAGCGGCGGCGCCGCGGTGGCGTTGGGGCCGGCCATGGCCATGGCGAGCGCGGCGCCGGCGCGGCCGCCGGCGCTGGCGTGGCCGTCGAGCCCCGCGGGGACCGAGGACGCGGCGCCAGCGGCGCCGTGGGGCGGCAGGGCGAGCGGGAGGATCGCGGGCGTCGCGGTCGGCGAGGTGTCCACGGGGCTTGTGCGCACGGAGGCCAGGATGGCGGGTTCATAGGCGTTCTTTTTGGCAGCGGCGGCGACAGCAGCGGCCGGCGTCGGGAACTGGCGGGAGGCGGTGGCGGAGCGCGAGGGGCCGTTGAGGGGCACGCCGCGGAGGGAGGACCACCAGACGTGCCAGAAGGGCCTTGTCGTGGCGCGGTCGAGCATGGCCGCGACGTTCTCCTGGTCGCGCGGGTGGCGCAGCACGGCGTGGCGCCAGCGGAAGGCAAAGTAGGCCCAGACGAGGTTGAAGCCCCAGAGGCCGGCGAGCAGCCCCGAGAGCTGGCCCGTGACGCCGAGCCATGATGACGAGAGGCTCGTATAGTGCGATCGAAGGGTCACCGAGAAGACATAGGCAAAGGTGACCGCCAGCACGATCGTGTCGGCGATGAGCAGGAAGTGGTGCAGGCCGGCTCCCGGCGGATAGAGGAACACCTGGACCTGAACCATAGCGACCGCGTCGGCCGGAGGCCGTCGTCACTGCGGGCAGGAAGGCGGGATCAGCGAAGGGTCAGAGTGGCCCGCTTGAGGGAAGCGAGGCGGACGGGGATGCTCGCTGCCTCAAGGTCTGCATTGGCCGCGATGATCTCGGATGACACGATGGATCGGGCTGGATGGCACGGTCTCGGAGCATGTGGCGGGCGGGCGGGTGGAATGACCAAAAAGCCACGTGGCGATGGGGTATCCTGCCACGTGCCCGTGAAGGCGAGTTCGACGTTCGGTTCGACGCCGTCTCGCCCTGCGGCATACTCGAGGCCTCCCTGGAGCATGAGCATGGGCACCGGCATGGTGGCGCCGCGGGGATCGTCGGTGCCCCGGTACACGCGTGCCCTGGAGCGTCGGTTACGCTGGGCCGCAGCCGTTTCAGAGCCGCCGCAGCGACCCGACGCTGCTACCCACGACGCCGTTCTGCGGGCCGCTGGTCCCATGTGACGGCGACGGCCGGCCCTCCCGCCGTCCTCGCCGCGCCATACCGCATCGACCGGATGGAAACACCGAACCACGGGCGTCTCGGGCCCGGCCGGCCTGTCGCAAAACTCCGCCTCGCTTCGCCTGACACGGCATCCGACCGGGCGTGCCGCGCATGCGATCGGCGTTCTGTTTGGATCGAAACCCGAGCGCGGCAGCAGCGATGGCGACGGCGGCGGCCGCGGCGGGCGCCCACGGCCCGGACCGGGGTCGCGCTCGAGCGGGGAAAAGGTGGGGTGATGGGTGCGATGCTGGGCCCGATGGGCCGTCCGGGGGTTCATGCCGTCTGCTGTCGACTCCGGCGGTTCCCGCTGCTCACCGAGGCGGCCGCGCAACGGCGGGACCAAGACGAAGCGTCCCCGGAGGGCCGCCAGGGAGGGGGTAGAGGCCATGATTAGGCTCCACCGCGCGCCGCTCATTCGATGAAAAGCCCAGACATCGCTAGACTTCATAGGTCGCGATGGTCCACGCGCATGGGCGATCAGATGCATGATCAGATGCATGATCGACAGATCGGATGCATGATAGCAATGCCGGATACTGGAGGATCCGGCCTGCTGCTACGCGCCATCATCCGGCGTTGCGCCTGGGGACTGACCGCGCTCGCGCCGCTCATGGGCGGTGCCAGCTCGGGATGATCGCATGCAGTGGCCCTCGCATTGCCATGGAGGGCGAGGTTGCGCACGCCCTGTCATTAGCACATGCCGTAGGCAGCCGTTGACCCGGTTGCTGATGCGCACCCGTCTCTCGTGGTCGTTGTGCCGATCCGATGGCCGGCGCATGTTCCGGGTCTCAGCGTGGGCCACGAAGCGCTTCATGAGCATGAAACACGTCCGGTGGCGGGCCTGAAGCGGCGCTCTTCCTTTCGTCTTGCGCCATGCGCCCCCGGCGCGTGTCGACCTTCGCCGGGAGGCGCTGAATGCGGACGCGGCGGACGCGGCGGCCGTGAAGGAGGCGAAGGCCTCGCACAATCACGGGGGAGGCGCGTCGTGCTGGCCGCGACCGCTCCGCCGAGCCGCGCCGCGCCGAGCCGCGCCGAGCTCGGCGCTGCCGCCGTCAACGCCGTCTGCGGCACGTAGGGCCCCCGGGCGGCGCCGCGGTGCCTCTCGGCCGTTCGCACCGCCTATGCGCGTGCAGGCCTGCCGGGCGCCTGTGGCCTGTGCTTGCCGGAACCGCTCGCTCACGCCGCGTGCGAGGCCGCGGCTGCCGCCCGCGAGCTGCGGCCCGCCGTCCCGGCCCCTCGCGGCGTCTGCGATGCGATGCGATGCGATGCATTGGACCCGTCCGCAGGCCCGTCGGTCTCTCTCGCTCGTGCTGGCTCTCGCACCCGTGCCGCGCCGCGCCGCGCCGCGCCGTGCCGTGCCGAGCGTGGGCGTGGCACCGCCCAGCAGCGTGGAGCGCTGGCCGCTCGGGCCTCCCGCAGCGCTACCCGCGCCCACCGTCGCAGGGCCGGCGTCGCAGGGCCGCTCAAGACTCGAATATGCGTATCGGCGCCTCTTCGCAGGACGACGCGTCGTCCTGCCGTGTCCGGCGGCCGTCGCCACGTCCGTGACGCCACGCGGCAGTGTCCACTCTTCCGGCTGACACCTTTCCCAATAACGGCATCTCCCTTCTCCGTCCCTACCTCTCCACCGTGACGCTCCCTGTCCCACATCACCCGACAGGTAAAGCCCTTCCTTTCCAGGTCGATTCACGACCTCGCTCGGCTACCACTTCTCCTCCGGCGCACGGGGAGCCCATCGCGCCGCGCCGCACCTCGCTGCCGCCGTCCGCGATGCCGTGCCGTAGACCACGAGCTCTGCTGATGCCGCCTCGAGCTGATGCTGATGCTGATGCTGATGCTGATGCTGATGCTGATGCTGATGCTGGTGCCGGTGCCGAGGTCGTGGCGGTCCTGTTCGATAATGGTTCAGGCCAGCAGAAGGGTCATCCGCTGATGATGCCGCCATGTGAACAGCATAGCCAGCAGAAGGGGAAGGGTGCCTTGCCGATGCCCGCTACTCCACCTCGCAGGCTTGCTGGCTGGCTTGCCAGCTCACGAACCAGGGACCACGGAAAATGACCTGTGCCCCGGCCTCGGCGGCCTCGGCATGGTGCCAGCAACACCGTCGCTCGAGAAGATCCAGCCGTCGGCCCATGATCATTGCTCCACACATGCCAACGACGGTCCTGCGCACGACCATGGTTCCCCTCTCCGTGAAATGCCAGGGTGCAGCCCCGGCTAGACGGCCTTCAGACGCGATGCACCGATTCCATGACCAAGGTCACTCACTCTTTGATGATCATGCTATGTACTGCTTTTTCGATTGATGATTTCGTGTTGTGCAGCCCCCTTCTGCTTCTGCACCCCCGTGCTCGCCCCTCCTCCCTCTCCCCATCCTCCCGCTGATCCCGTAGGCCACGATGAACCCGCCTGGAACCGAGATGCCGGCCGGTGCCCCGATGGAGCAGATCGAGCAGCCGATGATGCCCGCACCGAACATGACGCTGAGCCTGCGCGCGCTCGTGACCACCAAGGAGGCTGGCGTGATTATCGGCAAGGCCGGCAAGAACATCCAGGAGATCCGCTATATCACGGGCGTCCGTGCGGGCGTCAGCACCGCGATCCAGGGCGTCGAGGAGCGCATATTCACGGTGGACGGTCGCCTCGACTCGGTCGCCAAGGCCTACTCGCTGATGGCGCAGTTCCTGCTGGCGAACCCCAACCCGCAGCAGGAAATGATCCACCCTGACTGCGCCACGGTCCGTCTGCTCGTCGCCCACCAGCTCGTCGGCTCGGTGATCGGCAAGGGCGGCGCCAAAATCCGCGACATCCAGGAAGCCTCGGGCGCCAAGATCGTCGTGTCAAAGGACATGCTCCCGAGCTCGACAGAGCGCGTGATCGAGGTCTTTGGCCTCGTGGACTCGATTCAGATCGCTGTCTTCCACATCGGCGAGTGCCTTATCAACGACATGGAGCGCGTGAACTCGGCGTCGCTGTACGACCCGCGGATCCGCTTGAATGTCGGTGCCGGCGGCGTCTTCCAAGGCCGCTTCGACGTCCCGCGCATGCCGGGCGTTGGCGGCCACGTGAACGCGATGCCGGGCGTCGTCCCGCCGGGCGTTGGCGGCGTCGGCGTCGGCGTCGGCGTCGGCGTCGGCGGGCCCCACCTCGCCAACAATGGCATGGCCCGCCGCTCCAACATGCCCCGCCAGCCATCGAATGATGTCTACGGCGCCAACAACGGCGCGGGCGGCGTCCCGCCGCAGGCGCAGGGCGGCTACGCGGCATCGGGCCTCGTCGGCGGCATGAGCGCCCATGCGGACGACCGCGCGGCGACGCCGTTGACGGGCCCGCCGTACCGCGTGTCCATCGTCTCGGACGCGCCGGGCGAGCAGACCGTGCTCATGGCCGTGCCCTTCCAGCTCGTCGGCTGCATCATCGGCAAGGGCGGCGCCTTCATCGGCAACCTCCGCCGCCAGACTGGCTGCCGCATCCGCATCGAGAACTCGGAGAGCAACGCCAAGGAGCGCCACGTGACCATCACGGGCCCCCACGACAGCGTGCAGAGCGCCCAGATGCGTCTGGCGCAGCAGCTGGACGGCGAGTTCGAGCGGCGACTGGAGCGCCAGCGCGAGGAGGAGGCTGCCGCGGCGCAGGCCGCGGCGCAGGCCGCTCAGGCCGCCCAGGCGGCGGCGCAGGCGGCCCCGGGCCCGGCGGCCCCGCCCGCGGCGGCGCCTCAGGAGGCGGCCAATTAAGTGCCAGATGCTGGTCGCGCATCCCCGCCCTCTCCGGGCACCACCGACGGCGTCGTTCTTGCCGTGGGGTCGACTCGCCCGGCGTGGGGCAGAGTCGCCATGGGGCCGTCGTCATTGTCTCTTGTTGCTGTCCATTCCTCGGCCCCAGGATGCAACGTGTGGTCCTTTCTTTTTTCTCGTTCTTTATTCTTGTGAAATCTGTTTGTCTGTCTCTCGCATTAGAGTTCTTTCGCCTATATTCATTTTAAAGAATCTATAGGCCCACCCTTTTTGACCCAACACGCACACCATGCCTTCCGCGGTGCCCCCTCGGGCACCCCACCGAGGCAGTACGCATATTGGTTCAGTAGCGGATGAGCTTGCCGATCTTGGGCAGCAGCGCTTGCCAGGGAATGCAGCACAACGCTTTTGGTCTGACGGGTACGGCCAGACAGCGTCAGATGCCAAACGTGGCATTGAGATCGCGGGTTACAGACTTGCCGTTGGTGGCATCACACCAGAGCAAGCCTCGGATCACGATCCCCTAGCGCCGGCGTTGACCGGGTTTCAGGACCACATGCTGCTGGGCATACACCCGGGCCCAATACACCGGATTGACCGCCGTCGGCGCGGTTGAGGGAGCGCCCACCGCGAGAGATCGGCAGGGTCGTGGTCCCGGATTTGCACCTTGGTCAGGAGGTCATCCGTCTCGGCATGCACCTGGGTCGTCTGGAACGGGTTGACCAGGACGGCGCGGAACCGCTGAGCACACGCCTTATACGCTCGAGCTGTTGGAGCGGTGATCTTGCCCTGGCTGCCGGGGGGCAAACTTGGAGGAGCCCTCGGCAACCACCACTTCAGCGACTATGGGCTTCATCTCCGTGGCCGCCCTCTCGGCGACGCGGTTCAAGAACTGGACTAACAAGCGCTGCTTGCCATTGTACAGCCGCAGGCGCTGGCGTGCCCAGTGCGGCTTCAGGAACTCGGCCCACAACGGTTCGTAGGTGGCGAGCCACACCCCCAGGAATCGGTGGTGCGCGGCGAGCGCTATGCCCTTGGAGCTCATCTCTGACAGCCGCTGCAGCGGCTCGTTCAAATGACGCAGTCAGGTCTCTGACTGCTTTTGGGCGGGTTTCATGTCGGCTTCCACAAAGTACTGCTTCCGGCTCAGCGTCCAGCTGATGACCTGGCCTTGGGACCCCACCATGGTCATAAGGAAGATGTTAGTGCGGCGCGGGCCATTCCCGAGGATGCAGTACTGATCCAGGCTGTTCCCCGTAGCCGAGTGCTGATGGATCTATACCAGCAGGCTCATATTCATAAGACTTAATCTTAATCTTGAAACACACAGCGCGACATAGCGGATGGCCCCAGGACGCCCTCGACGATTCCCAATGATTCCAGGTGGCCCCAGCGAACCCCAGATAAATCCAGACCACCCGCAACGTGCTCAGCAGCACGCCCGTGCAATGGCCGCTGCTCTCGTGACGATCATATGTCGTGTTGCGCCTGGTATGCGGCGGGGGCCGCGGCGGACACGAGGGTGGAGGTGAGGGGCACTTCCTCCATCCTGCTCTCTCACCCCGCCGCCCGTTCTGGCGAGGACCGGAGGTGAGACCATCGTCATGCACGCTAGCGGGGACGGGGAGAGGAGCCGAATTGGCGTGCGGCCTTCGCGGCCATCACGCGTGCTCTACCACCTGCGGGGTTCCAGCAAGGTTCACCCATCCGGATCTGACCGACGTCGATTCGTCGCTCCGAGGTGGCGGGTGGCGTTGTCCGGCATTTTTTGCCCATTTATCTGGAGCGCCGTCCAGGTCTTAGCGCATCCTGCAAGGCGTTCATTGATACTTCTAGAAGCGGGAATCCATTCCGCTCCATTCGGCCCACCGAACGCGCCGATCGAAAAAATGTCGCCTTCGACGGGGGTGCGCTGGTCTCTCGCCACCGAGACAGAGGTCCACGGTGGCGGACCAATGAGGGTGCAACCGGGTGTATCACTCGGATGTTGCGGACGGTGCATATACCCTGAGATTGATCGAAAAACTCTGCGGATTTGGGAAGTCCATGGCCAATGGGGCATGCTTGTGATCTCGTTTGAGGTTGGGTCCCTTCCGTTATCCATCGGCATTTCTCTCAGCATTTTTCGACGTAGGCGTCGAGATCAGGAGTCGCAGACGCGGACGCGGATCGTTCCGATACGCCTTTCGTTTCGTGGCACTCTCCGTGCTGTGCCGTGCTGTGCCGTGCTAACTCGCATCCTGTGTTGATTGATACCCGCGTAACTGCCTAGCGCCTTGCAAGCCTTCCTGCCGCCACGACCGACGGGTTCGTGACTCGCCGCGGTTTTTTTTCCTTTTTTCTTTCTGCATACGAACACGCTGCCGGTACCCATTGTTCTGGCCCCGGCCTTGCCGATCGTGCCGATCTTCGCTTCGCTTCACGGCGGGTCCCGCCGTGCGTCTTCCTTGCCGGGCGCCTGATTGTGTTGGCGAGAGTGCCCCCCCCTCTTGGACCCTGTTCCTTTCCTGGGTCTCGACACGGCGTTGTGCCGTTGAACCACCGCCGCCATGGCAGTTCCCGCCAAGTCGGGAAAGCCGTCCGGCAAAAAGGGCAAGGCCTCCAAGAAGGAGAAAAACGGCGTCAATGCGGCCCAGGTCCTCCAGGAGCGGCAGGCCGCCGTGCGGCAGCTGAAAGTCGACTATATCGAAAGCTGTGCCGAGTTGCATACGGAGCCGCACAAGGGCGTGCTGCAGACCATCGAGCAAGCGATGGCCGCGCTGCAGTCCGAGGGCAAGGACGAGCTGAATCGCTTTATCGTCTCCGACGGCGCATGGAGCGGGCCCGCGGCGTATGCTTTCTTCAATGTTGTCGCGTCGTTTCCAGGAATCAAGATCCTGTGCTTCTGGCAGTTCCAGCTGACGCCGCAGGCGTTCACGGCGCTCGCAGCCGCCGTGCCCAAGATGCGCGAGCTCACGACCCTGCAGCTGACGGGCTGCCAGATCGGCCCGTCGTACGAGCCGATGCTGCTGGGCATGCTGGAGCAGTGCGGGCCCTCGCTGCAGAAGCTCGTGCTGGACTTCAATCCACTCGGCCCGATGCTGGGCCCGGTGATGCAGCGCTTCCGACATGTAACCTCCTTCTCGGCACGGTTCTGCGAGGCTCAGGGCGACGCCTGCGCCGCGGGGCTCGTGGCGGCCCTCAACCGGGGCCTGGTGGAGCTCGACCTGACAGGCAACCCGCTCGGATCTACTTTGCTGCCGTATCTCGCCGAGCAGCTCACGACCAACCAGATGTTGCGGAGGCTGACGATCGGCAGCGCCGAGATGCGGTCCGGGCTCGCAATTACCCATTTTGCGCGCGCCGTGATGTGGGAAAACAAAACCCTCGAGTTCCTGGATTTCCGCGGCAACCACGGCGCGCCCGACGCGTTCCAGGTCTTGTCTGACGGCGTCAAGGCCCGGCAAGAGCGGGTCCGCGCCAAGGAGGCCGTGCCCATCGTGGTCAAGATCACCGAGCGCGTGCCAACCGCGGTCTTTACGACGATCTATGCCACCGAGACGGGGATGGCCAAGAAAAAGGCCAAGAAGGCCAAAGCATAGCGCGCGAAGACCTCGTGACGACCCATGCCACACGCCATTTATCATATGAATAGAAAGTCAAGCATCACGTTATGCATGAGCGAACCCGCATGGAAGGGTGCTCCATGAGCACCCATGCCGAGTTCATCAAGGGATAGCAGGGGATCCGTCGTGCCCACGAGCAGCAGATGATCCTCGATGACGCCACGTGTCGCCCGAATTGTGCTATATCTATGCGACGTCGTCCGGAACTAAAAGACGAACGACGAGCTTTCAGGTCATCACGTACACGCCCACGCCTCTCTCGGGAGCGCTGCTCGCCACAAAGGCGAAGGCGAAAAGCGAATCGGCCGGCTGGCCGGGGCTGTCGAATGAACCGGCGCCATCGCCCGCTGCCGCCTCCCGCCGCCGCCCGCCGTTGCCGCCACCGCCGCGGCACCACGAGCGCCGCTCCTGCGGCCTGGCCCGCGGAAGCGGCGGCGTTGGCGGTGACGACGACGTGCGCGCGCCCCAGCCGGACGTGGGGCCGCGTGCTCGGATGCCCGGCTCCCTCAGGGACCACAACGCTTGCATCGGACCTGACACGACACATGCCGCCTGGAAGCGATGCGCGGCCGCTCGTCGCGTTGCGTGCTCAGCCATCGACTTTTTGACTTACGCGATGCTCGATGCACTGCGCCGGAGTGTGACGTGAAGCGCGCCGCGTGATACTCGGTCTTAGCTCCGGAAACCACTTGCCGCTGCCGCCGCCGCTGCCGCCGCCGCTGCCGCTGCCGCTGCCGCTGCCAATACTTTTCCCTCGCGGGTCTCCCACATCTGCCCGCCCGCCCATCGCGCCAGCGCTTGCTTTCTGCGGTCTCTGCCCACGACCGTGCTTTGAGACTTCCCCGACGTCTGCCGGCTCGCGAGCACGCTTGTTCGCCATGCTCGCGTCCGCCCACCGCCTCGGCCTGCGGGCCGTTCGATCAGGAATCCGCATGCCCACCGTCAGCTGTAAGTTCCAGCACCCAGCTGTCCATCCTTGTTGCTGACGACGACGACGACCATGACCAAGACAACGACGACAACGACAACGACGACCAGGACCACCGACTCTGCCACGACAACGACCGTTCGTGATCACCGAAGGAGGACGGAGGGGCTGTTGTGCTACCCCCGTGTCATGATCGTTCACGTCCGCTTCCCTGTTGCAGCACCGATGCGCCCTCGTCATGGAGTGGATCCGGCAGACCCTTACGGGTATCATCAGCGTGCCCGGTCTTTCGGTCATGTCGCCGAATCCTGCGGGCGAGAACGACGATGCTGCTGGTGTCCCGTCGATGCATCGTGTGTTTTACGGACGCATGCTCGTCGCTGCGTGGATGGCAAAGCCGTGTGTTGTCGCGTCATGGCGCCGTTGACGCGACAGGAGTTCGGCTCGCTGATACTCGTGAGCTGAATCCCAGCCCAGCAAGCAGTTTTTGTTCTGCCGCCGCGTGCATGCGCCGTTGCATGGTTGCCGCGTGGTCGTGCTGTGTGGTCGTGTTGCGTGGTCGTGTCGCTACGCCATCCCTCTGACTGTCGCATCGCGCGGAGCTGCTCCCTCCTGTCTTGATCTGTGTGTGGAGTCTCTGATCGTGGATAACGCGATGTTAGGCGAAACACGATCGGCGGTATAGTAGTTTGGTATAGTAGTTTTGATGGAAAAACGACATCAACTCACCCACGGTCTATTCTTTTTCTTTGATTGTCTCTAGCGGTGCGCTACTCGAGCGTGCTGAACCAGGAAGTGCGCGCCGAGCGCGAGGTCGCGAAGGCGCGCCGCGAAGTCAGCCCGTACAAGATGCCCGTGCTGGACAAGGCCGTGAAGGACATGATGGTGACGGATGTGATGCGCACCTGCTTCCTTGTGCTGGGCGCCATGTTCAAGCCGGTGTTCACTGCGAACTACCCCTTCGAGAAGATCCACTACAGCCCGCGGTTCCGCGGCGAGCACGCACTGCGAAGATACCCTTCGGGCGAGGAGCGCTGTATCGCGTGCAAGCTCTGCGAGGCCGTGTGTCCGGCCCAGGCCATCACGATTGAGACCGAGCCCCGCGAGGATGGCGCGCGCCGGACCACGCGCTACGACATCGACATGACCAAGTGCATCTACTGCGGCTTGTGCCAGGAGGCCTGCCCCGTCGACGCCATCGTCGAGGGCCCCAATTTCGAGTATGCCACCGAGACCCACGAGGAGCTCCTATACAACAAGGAGAAGCTCCTCGAAAACGGCGACCGCTGGGAAACCGAGCTGGCTCGTAACATCAAGTCAGAGCACCTTTACCGCTAAGAAGTCGCATGCCGCATCCGGGACGTCGTGCGACAGGCACGTGTAAGTGTAACAGCACGGCGTCGCATGACGTCACCACCGCTTCTTGAGGGCTGGTTTTGCGTGTTGCCGTTCCATGCGTGCGTGTGTGTGTTGGTCGAGCGGTTGATTCGCTTCGCACTTCTTTCGCTGGTTTGAACCTTTTTTTAAGTAATTATTTCGCACTCCCTTGTTTCCTTCAAAAAATGTTTGTCGAAACCTGCGCTTGTTCACTTCCCAAGTCCCAATCGAAAAGACCGATGTGATACTGTTTCGGGGCCCGAGCATGCCGACGATGTTGACGAGGACTCGCGATCCATTGCGTTGCGTAGCGATGCGATGCGATAGTTCAAAGATTCACGTGTAGAAACATATAGGTGAATCGATGGAGGAAGGAAAGAAACGCCAAGCGGGATAACAAAGGTCAGAGCCAAAAATCCGAATTGAGAGTGCACATTGGTCCTACACAAGCTACTCAGACCTCTAAGCCGGCGAGCAGTAAGTGCCCGGGATGTAACCCTCGCGACCGTCAGGCAGACGCGCACACCACCAGCCGTCCTCCTGCTTGGCCAGAACCTCGATAATGGTCCCGCCGGGCACCGAGATCTCTTGGCTGTCCGGATTGGCCTCAAAGTCGTAGTCCATCTTGTACTTGATCGCATCGCTCGTGTCGATCGCCGGCGGCGCCGCACCATCGACAGCTTCCGTCGAGCCGCCCGTAACCGGGTTCGCCGTCTCGGCGCCCCCGACGGCGTCGCTCGACGCGGCTGCGTCGTCGCTGGCCCCGGCCTCGGCTTCGGCGCCGGACTCCACGGGCGGCGGAGGCCGCGACTCGTCCTGCTCGAGCTCGGGTGCTTCCGAGATGGCGGCCGCCTCGCTCATCATTGGATTCGAGCCGCCGTCGTGGGGGCCCGAGGCGCCGTCGGACGACGCGGTGGCGGCGCCACGAGCGGGAGACCCGGCCGGGCTCTCCGCGATGGAGGCGCCGGTCTGCATGCGGGACATGGAGCGCTGGTTGAGGTCGACGCGACTGCCTGACTGGCTCGGCAGGCCGGCGAAGCGCGGGTTCTGCACGGCGGCGGCCTTCGCGACCACCGGGCTCTCGGTATCGGGCGTGAGGTTCTCGACCTCGTACTGAATCGGCGTTTCGGGCGTGCCAGAGCCGTCGTTCTGGGCAATGTAGCACGCCACGTGGTACTGGCGCTGGCGAAGACCGTTGATGCGTTCGTGGAGCGTGCGGAGCTGCGAGAGGATATCGTTGAGGGCCTTGGGCGAGGTCGGGCGGTGCTTCTCGGCCTGGAGCAGCAGATCGACGTTCGCGCGCTTCTTTTCGGCATCGACAATCTCGCGCTCCAGCGCTTTCACGCGGGCGTGCGCGCGCTTCTTGCCGCCCTGCTTCCAGACCATGTTGATGATGTTGTCCTCAGTCAGCTCCTCGTGGTCAGCCTGGTCGGCGCCGCTGGCCGGGGAGGTCGGGCTCATCCCACCGCGCGTCGGCGTCACCACGTCTTCCTTGGCCTCGAACTGGAAGTCCGCCGGGTACCCGTCACCAGTCTTGCACATCTTGACGAGCAGATTCGAGTCATACGTCGGCGAGATGCATCCGGCAGCCTGCTGGACCGCCGACCACGCTTGCTCGTTGAGCGGGGTCAGGCTGTTGAACAACGTTGCCCACTTCTCGAACATGCCTTTCAGGAAGGCGATGCGGTTCTGCTCGTCGCTTGACTGAACGGCGTCCAGCAGGGCCGGCAGTTGCTCGCGGAAGTGCTGGTCCTTCTTGGCGTTTGCCGACTCGATGCCCGCGGTATACGCGTTGCGTGCCTCCTGGGTGGCGAGCGCGCGCTTTTCGGATTCGACGCGGAGCCGCTCGACATCCTTCTTGGTGGCATTCTGGTCATTGTTGGCCTTCTCGTATGCGGCCCGCGCGGTCTCCATCGACTTGACACAGGTGTCGTACCGCTCGTGCAGCTTCACGACGTTGTCCTGGATGCGGAGCAGCTCGGCATGCGCTTTGCGAATATCATCGAATTGCTTCTTATGGGCCTTGTCGTTTTCTTCCGATTGGCGTTTCACCTGCTTGCGGAAGTTGTTATCGAACTCTTCGGTGGCCTTCTCGTGGCCCGCGGCGACTGCTTCGGTCTGGTTCAGCACCTGCAGCCAGGTCTGCATCACCGTGCCCGACTGCAGCGCCTTGTTCCAGGACCGCGTCGCGTCCTTCGCCTGCCGCGTCAACTCTTCTTTGTGGAACTTGGCCAGCTTGTCCAGCGACTTGGCGTACTCTTGCTCAATCGCGGAACGCTTCTTCATAAAATCGTTGATTTCATGCAAAAACTGCACATTTTGGTGCGAATACTGCTCGAGCAGCTTCACCTGGTCCTGTAGGATGTTCAAATATCAAGATTGACATGATGTGTCATTGGTGAGTCAAAACATGCTTTATGGCAGGATAAACATCCATGAGAAAATGACGAGGCCGTGGTATGATCCAGGCGTCTTGGATAGCCAAGTACTCGGCCCGTTGGGCTGGCGGAGGTCGGTGCTGACTTACCCAAAGCTCGACACCGAAACTCATGGTGAGAGGCAAGATGGGGGATCGTCGTGGAAAAAAATATAGGAAATCAATCGTCGTTGGCGCAAGAGGAACTAGAAAGGTATCTGATGCGGGGTCGATGGACAAGCACGTAGCTCGTATATGACAGATCGAAGTCGCAAAGGCGTTAAGTGCGAGTCGACCGAGGCGCTTGTTATAATTAGAGCCCAGCTGCCAGCGATCTGTTGATGTAGGTAACGCCAACCGCGGAAGAAGGATGCAATCCGAAAGGGGGGCGGGGCAGCGAAACACCGTGGCTGAACGGAAGTTCAATCCGTGTGCCACATGGCAAAATGAACGAGTGAACCGACGACGACGCAGCGGGCCGGGAGACGGGGTATAAATGGTTGTTGCTCATGTCGATTCGTCACAGGCCGATGACTGCTCGCTCGAGAAAACCTGCTTAGTTTCACCAGTCCCTCTTGGTGCGCATTCACCTGCTCGGGCATCCCCTCATTCTGCAGATCTCTCACCGCCGATCCTTGGGAGGGGGGACTGCGACGAGCGAGATCAACAAAGCATGGGCCCTATCAAATCTGCTCATCGATGCTTCGAGAACCTCTGGATTTCATTATATTGCAAAGCTACGTTGCTACGTTCATAAGGATGGGATGCGATAAAAGATACGCTCGAGCGGACTTGCCTTTTCATGCCTTTGCATGGGCGATGCCCAAGTGATGAACCCGTCGATCGGATGGCCTCGAGCGGAGGTTTTACATGGGGCCACTGGGCCCAAGGCCGCGCCCCCGCTTCGCCACGGCTCATCGCCCCATGTCGCACTCCGCGAGCGGGTACATTCCTCGCGGCATGCGGACATGCCGGCCATCGCCGGCTCCGAGGAAGAGGCGCGAAGGCAGATCATGAGAAAAATGTGGATCCGACGTCTTGGGTCTCTTGAGTATACATTAGCTATATCGTGCGACATAAAAAGGAGACGATTCAAAGATGGCATGATTGCAAGCGGCGACGCCATGACCGGCATTGAACGGCCTCGCTGCCCCTCTTCGTCTAAAGCGCGACGCCACAAAAGCGCCACACCCGACGGCGCCCGTTACATTCCGATCGAGCGCCATCGCCGATCCCTGTCTTTGCCCGTTCGGGCTTCCCCGCCTACGAACGTCGTCTCCGGCGGGCGGTGGCGGATCGAGGACCACGTGCCGCGATGCTGAACGCCGGCACCGCTGCCGGTCCCGGCCTTGGCCCTGGCCCTGGCCCTGGATCCGGCGCCGGCACTAGCGGCAGCCACTCCCAGCTCAATGCGGCGGTCGCAGCCCTCACCGCCGCCCAAAGCCAAAGCCCCAGCAAAGCGGGTCCGGCGCGGTATGACGCTAGCCCGTCGCGGCTCGCGCTGCCGCGTGTGGATGCCAATGGCACGCCGTCCACGGGCCTCGGCGGACGGTTAGCAGGTGCCACGCCTGCCGCGGCCAAATCGGTCTTCCCGCAGCGCGGCGGCGGTCCAAGAAGCGCGAGTTTGGAGCAGGAGGTGAAGTTGCGGGAGGCGCTGGCGCTGGCGCCGACAGCCCCCCATCCGGACCGGCTGCGTGCGGTGCTGCGCACCCTCGATGCGGTGATTCCCCAGGTGCCTGTGTGGCAAAACCTGCTGACGTTGATACGGGATGAACTGATGCCCTGCCTGATTTCGAATCAGGTCACGAGCAGCGGATCGACGACGGCGCTGATCGAGCGACAGCCTTGGTTCACCCTCGTCGAGAATTACTCCGCGTACCAGTAAGTCGTGCTAAATGCGAATGATGTGGGCCTGTGGGCCTGCGGGCCTGTGGGCATCGCGCTCATAGTACGATGCCCACAGGCCACTACCTGGGTGATGCACCATAGAGTCGGTATTCATGCTATTGATGTGGGTCTTTTTTTTGTGATTTTCTCCAGAAAAAATCATTCCCAGCAGGCTGTGGATACCATTGAAGAATTGCAACAGAAACTGAAGTTCAGGGCCCACGATAACCAGATCCTTGAGAAGCGCATCGTCCAGCTTCAGCAAGAAATCGGCGCATGCCGCAAGCAAGTGGACGAGCTAAAGCACCGCGAGACGGTGGCCATTGCGACGATTCGACAGCACGAGACGTTGCGGGATGAGATGCTTAGCACGCAGGCCATCACCGCGGATACGCACAAGGCCGAGACGGCGCGCATGCAGGCCATGCTCGAGACGGCCAACCATGTGATCGCCAAGCTGACCGCGTTCCAGAACACCGCGACCGAAGAAGAAGCCGTCGAGGATTATGAGCAGATGCTCCAGAACCGACAGGAGCTCGTGATTGATGCTGAAGGAATGAACCATTTCGATTTGTATCAGATTGAGCGTTTGCAAGAGCAGTTCGCTGCCGTCCTGAATCTCCAGCTGGACGACTATGATACCCAGGTAGCCAATATCCGCAAAAAGAGCACGCTTCTGACCGATGTCGATGCAGCTGCGAACGTGGCGTCCGAGCTCGACAAAGAAATCAAGGACATCAAGTCGAACTACCTCAAACGCGTCCGCGACCTGCTCGAGGAAGAAGAGAACCTCCGCAAACACAAGAAGTCGCTCGTGCTGAACTTGACCGAGATGCAAACAGCGCGCGAGCAGGGCCCGACGATGCGGCGACGGGGAACCGTCACCATGCAGAAGTATGCCGCGATCATGCTCTGCTCGACCGACCGCGGTCAGACCTTTCAACCCGCGCCCTTTATCGCATTCTGCAAATCCTGCTGCGACCGCGTGGTGGTCTGCCCGCACCGCGCCACCAGCCGCACCGCGTATGCGCTCCCACCCCACGTGTCTCACATCCGCTTCGAGTGTCCGAGCGCCTCGGTCGCCCTCGTCAGTCGGGCGCTTGCTGACCGCGGCAACAACTTCGACCACCAAGTCTTCGCCCAGGACGAGCCACCGAACCGGCCAACTGAGGACGAGCTCACCACCACGTCAGAGATGTGCAAGCGTTTGTTCCGCTTTTTCTATGAGCAGTACAAGGGCTACATGCCCAAGTACCCGCGCCGCTTTACGCTATCGCGTGTGATTATGGGGATCGATCACCAGCTGGATGCACAGTGGGCTGCCGAAGAACCCAAGCTGCGCGGCGATTCAGAGCTCACGCTCGTGCCATATGCGCCCCATGTTTACGCATACTTTGAGGACATGTATGCGATCCCCTCTGTGGCCACCAAAGCGATCCACGATTTCCTGTCGGCCTTAATGGAGTTTGAGACGCACGACGTTTTTATCAATCTGATCCTCCGACACATGGTGGGCGAGACCGACTCGGTTTGGCGGTATCGCCGGCTCATCGCAAAACACGTCAGTGCGTTCGAGAAGTTTACGATCGCTCAGTACCGCACCGCGGTCGAGGTGCTGTATCCGAATCGATCCAAGGAGGCCCTGGCCCAGATTGAACAGGAGACTCTCGCGTTCACGCACGGCCGCATGAGCGCCGAGCTGTTCATGTCGCATTTGACACATACGCTCAACACGGGCGTCGAGTCCAATGTGCAGCTCTGGCTGCGCTTGCTGGAGAAGCAAGACCTCGCGGGCCGCGGGACGATGCCTTATGAGGACTATGAGGACGCGCTGATCGCGATCGTGCCGACTGCGCCCGCGATGGCGACGCGTGCGCTCTACAAGCTCGCCGAGCGCGATTATAAGCCCGACGAGGTGCCATTATTCCGCCTGGCGGAGTCCTCGGCGTTCCTCTATCTGTTCCTGACGTATACCAACGACTGGGTCCCGCCGCTAATGCAGCGCGTCGTCGATGAAGGCCCGAACGCGGGGATCCTCAACAAAGCGAATGGCGGCGTCCGCGTCGCGCCGGGCAAGAAGCTCCAGATGGAGGTCGAGCACCTGCTGTCGGGCTCGCCGACGGACTTTGGGATGACGGCCATCGATGAAGCTACGCTCGAGCAGGAGTCGGCCGCGCTGCGTGCCAAGTTTGAGCGCATGCAGATGCAGATCCCCGAAGAAGAAACGGACGATTAGATGAATGCGTTTCCTCGCGCTGCAGGCCAGCGTTTCGACGATATCTCGCCAAGTCAACCTTTGGCCTGCCCACCACCAACCTGCTTTTTGTCTTTTAGTTTGTTAATAGTGACATGGACCGATAAGACCTATGTAGACAAGCATTTTGCATTGATTCTCCATTTACAGGCCAGCGATCAGGCTATCCGTTGAGTTTGACATGGAACAGGCGAATCGCGGTGCCCGTCCAGATGGGCTGTTGCAGTTTGCTGCTTTCGATCGCGCCCGTGTTCTTGGAAAAGATGTTGCCCCAGAAGTATGAGAGGAACCAGACGCGCAGATGCTCGGTGTAGTGGAACTTGCGGATATAGATCTGCGTCGGCAGAGGCAGCAGGCCGACCGTTGTGGACTTGCGGATCGACGCAACAATCGCTTCGTCGTCGGCTTCCGGGTGACGCTGGCAGAACCGCTCGATGTCCGGCATCATATTGCGCACAAGCGTCGTCACAATCGTGATGGGCAAATGAACTTTCCAGCGATTAAACCACGCTTCGGTCGCCACGAACGCCGAGGCTGTGGGCGCTGATGAGGCGGACGCGGGTGAGGTCGCCGACCGGGGCGGCGAGTTGTTCTGGCTACCAACCGAGCCTGGCGCAGCTGCCGGTGACCGCGGCTCTTCGGACTCGCTGGCACTGGCGCTGGCACTTGCTTGGCTCGACTGCCCGCTCTGCCGGGCGGCCTCGATACGTTGAAGGTCTTCCTGAGCGGTCGCAAAGTCAAGGGCTTCAAGGGCTTCAAACCGCTCCTTGTTGCGCAGGACGTTGTAGACAAGATGCGCATTGCCGGCGATTTGATACTGCAGCAGGTTGTTGATGCACTCGAGCACGAGGAAGAGCCAGCGGTGGTGGGCCTCGACGCGCAGTAGGAACGCTGGGTGCGAGAAGGCCAGAAAGACGTTCAGCAGCCGCGTGACCGTCATTTTGTCAAGCGACTTGAGGTAGGGCGAGATGTTGACCATCGCCACCAGGAAGTTGTCGTACATGGACATAATCTGCGAGCGCTGCTGGGGCGAAATAGCCGCGCCCGAGGCGGACCCTGTCCCGGGCCCCTTCATCACGTAGATCAAACATGCCATCACGTAGTCGCCGAGTGTCCCGTTCGCGATCGTGTAGATGTACTGGTGCACGGGCCCGAGGTTGATGCGCGACACGTCGCGGTTGAGCTGGACGCCAAACTCGCGCTCCTGCGAGAGCCGCTGCAGAATGAAGCAGCACAGCCGCATCAAGCCGATCTGGTTGGGCGTCTCGCGGGACTCGAGCAGGAAAAAGCAGATCGCAATTACGATTTCTTCGAGCTGTGGTGACGTGAGGAAGTGGTCAAGGAAGCCCGGGTTGATCATAATGAACTTCCAGAACAGCATCAGGATCTCCGGGTAGATAATGGCGCGCTTAGTCGATCCGGGGAGATATGTGTTGGCGGCGTCCAGGCTGTTGCGGAGCAGCCGCGTCATACCAAGCAGAATGTAGTCAAAGTCGGCCGGCCGGTGGAGCTTGCTCAAATAGTACGTGAAGTCGTTGTCTTCCTCGCCCGGCCGGGTTGAGGCCCCCGAGACCGCGAGGGCTGGTGACCCCCCGGCGACGGATCCCGCCTCGTTGGTCCGGGTGGTCGCGACCGACCGCGGCGTGTCCTCGATGCCAGCCTGGAGCGACGTCGCGTTGCGCGGCGGCTGCCCCGGACCGTCGTACGTATCCAGCAGCGCGATCAGCAGATGCGCGCTGGTCAAAGCGAGCTGCTCGTTGGTGTCCGCAAAGAGCACGTGGTTGTAAGGGATCAGGTTCCAGCCGACGGGGTCGTAGTTGATCGCGCCGTTCAGCAACGAGCACAGGATGGACAGCACCTGCTTCTTTTCGAGACTGTGCGCCGTGATAAGCTCGAACCAGGGCGTGCGCATCGTGTTGATAAGCTGTGGCGGCGTGTAGATGGAGACGGACAGAATCGTCAGCAGCAGGCGCAGGAGCTCGAGGCGGTTGCTATCGTACTCGGCACTGCTGCCGGGCTGGCTGGACGAGCCGACGCCCTGGTACCAGATCACAAAGTGGATGCCATGTAGCCCGCCCTTGGCCAGCGGCAGCGTGAAGCCGCGGTAGAAGAGCAAGGCGACAATCGCCTGGATCAGCCGCGAACCGGCATGCTGTGGCAGGATATTCACGGCCGGCGCTGGTCCCGCCCGTTCCGCACCCTCCGCGGCGCCCTCGCCCCCAGCTAACGACCAGAAGATGGCATTCTCGAGCCGGCTGTCCTTAGTCTCGAAGATATACGGGAACAGGCGCGTCAGCACGCGAACACAGTTGAGCACCTCGCGCTTGTCGTCGGCGGTGGGCGCTTCGGCCTTCTGCAGGAACGCGCAGATGCGGTTCACGAGCTGGTGGCACAGCGTCACAAAGTTGGCGCGGCCCTGGTCGCGGGCGGCTCGGACATCGGCCGGCGTAAAGAGATTGAAGACGTCATCGACGCTCTCGGGCAGCTGCCAGAACTGCGCCCAGTAGGCGTCGTCGAGCCGGCCGGCGGCTTGCTCGTGCAAGGCGAACACCGTCTTGCGGAACGCCAGCTTGCTTTCGGAGGCGCCCATCGTGCCTGCCGGCGGGAGCAGCAGGTGCAGCAGGAGCAGCGGGAGTGGTGGGAGCGGCGCGTCTGATCCGCGGGACCAGCGATCGCTGCGCAGCAACGGGACGAACGACCGCTCAGCGGTATCGGGACGGCCGATCCTCGCACGGCGCGACGGCGGGCGAGTCTACCGCAGCGATGCAGTTAACGACGGCGTGATGACGGCGTTGTTTGGGGTTTGACCCGCTGCTGCTCATGCAGGATGTTGAGTCGGTGAACACGCGTCGCTATACAGTCGCTGTATCGAGGGCAAAAAAAATATGCAGAGCGCTAACCAGGTGTCGCATGGATCTCACCAAGACAGATGCCTCGCGGAAACCGCGGCAGTGATGGAGGCACGATCGTGGCGCAGCAGCGAGATGCGAGCGCCGGCGTGGTCTTCAGCCTGGTCCGCGACACCACCGAACGCATCCCATCGCGGCGCCGGGGCGCGTTCGGCAGCGCCATCGACAGGCGCATTCCCGTCGCCGCCGATCCGACTCGCGCCCTTGGCGGACGCGATCTTCCGAAACGACTCGCGGCGGCGGTCGCGCGCGTGGTCGCGGCGCTTCGTGCGACGGCGTGAAGGGTAGGTGGCGGTGGTTTCTTTTTTTCGGTGGCCGCCAGCCCCGGTCGGCCCTCACCGCACCCCCCAAGCTTCCCGTGGCGGAAGCGGCTCGCCAGCAACGCCACACGGGTCAGGGCCCCGCAGCGGAGTTGGGAGCGTCCCGATCGTTGGTACTTTACAAGGTATGGGGTTATCATCCAGTCGGATATCGCCACGCATGTCAATGGGGATGACGACGAAGTCACCCGTGATGGGCCCACCGCTCTCGCGAGAGTCATGACATAAGTTGCATTGCTTTTCGATAAACGCGTTTCCATGAACCCGAGCCAGCAGGATGACACTAAAGGAAACCTCTCGTCGTATCAGCGTGCTCATGATGGAGGAGGTGCGGGCACCGCATGCTGAGCATCGACCGGTTCCGGCTCGACAGGCGGCGGGAAGCCCGGCGGCGGCGCGGTCCGGAGCGCCCAGACGGCCTGCGAGGGCCGCTGCGTCATTTTAAGGTGCCGCTGCGCGTCCTGGCGCTCCTTGATGCGGCGCTGCTGCTCGGCCTTAGGTTTTCCGGTCAGACCAACGCAGAACATCAACTCTTCGCGCTCCTTCTTGCAGGACCGGTAGGTGCCGTGGCGGTACCACTGCTTGACCTGCGGGATCGGCGTGAAGCACAGTTGAAACTGGTTAAAGAGCGAGTTGATCGAGCAGGTGTACTGGCTCATGTCCTCGGTGGGCGTCGGCGCCGGCTGGTCGAGCTGATTCAGGCGGTCCAGCAGGGACTGTGGCGGCGCGGCCGCATGGCCATTGGGCGACGGGGTGCTCGCAGGAGCGGCCATGGCGGACGGTGTTGTCGAAGCGGGGGTTTACGGAGGCTCGTACCGCTGATCCAGGGCTGACCACGGCATGTGGTTGGGGCTGGGTTGCATGAGTGATATCATCTGTGTCATCATCACAAGGATGCGGAAACATGACTATCCGTATCACTGGGCGTCTCCCAGCATTAATGACGGATCAACACTCAGCAGTCTGGAAGGAAAATGGATGGATGTTACACTGCGGAAGCCTTTCCTTGGCGGGTCTTACAAGCCAAGAGTGTTTTTTTTTTTTTTTTTTTTCTGATTCTGGGCGCGGGCGGTGGTTGGCCAGATGACCATCGACGCGATGGACGCTTGACCGGCAGGGTGCGGCGCAGGGGGCAAGTCGGCGTGGAGAGTGGCGCCGTCTGGGTCTTAGCGGAGTCTCCAGCCGTTGTCTCACGTCTCGCTCTGTCGGTCACATGACGAAGCGGTGCTCATGGGCCATGAACTCACCGCATGGTCATCAAGCATTCCGCTTGCTGCGTCTCACTGTCGTATTTAGCCCCTGCCGTTCCTTGATGGATATCTCGCTCTGCGCCCTTTTCTTTGGCCATCCGTATCGAGCGGAGTTCTTTCGCTGAGCGCCCGAGATCCCGCTTCATCATCTTCTGACGGCCTGATCCACACCCTCGACGGATCGTCTCTGATTCCACGTCGTTGCGGCCGCTCGTGGTTTCATACCGCACATTCTGATCCCCGCGCCACCGGCTCGACCCGACTCGCCGCGCCACCGGCTTCCATCCTCGTGACACGCCGTCCAGGATGACGGCGCCCACCGTGGCCGCGGCTGCCCCTGCTGCGGCGCCGCCCGCCCCGGCGTTCGCGCCGCTGTCCTTGCCACCGGATGTGTTCAAGAAAGTCGCTCTGGACGAATACCACCGCCGCTTCTATGACGCCGGGTGCCGTCCAGACGGCCGTGCGTTCGGCCAGTTCGAGGCGGTCGCCGTCAAGACAGGCACGCTGCCCAACTGCGTCGGGTCGGCGATGGTCAAGCTCGGCGACACGACCTTCCTCGCGGGCGTCCGCGCCGAGATCGGCTTGCCGCATGCCAGCGCGCCGCAGCAGGGGATGGTCGTCCCGAACGTCGATTTTCCGGCCCTGTGCTCGTCGCAGTTCCGTCCGGGCCCGCCGCCCGAATCCACGGCGGCCCTGTCCCACCAGCTCGTCGAGCTGCTGCAGAGCGGCGACGTCGTGGATACCCAGGCCCTGTGCATCGCTCGCGGCAAGGCCGTCTGGGTCCTTTATGTCGACATCGTCTGCCTCAACTACGCCGGCCACGCCCTCGACGGCGCCGCCGCCGCGCTGTATCTGGCGCTTGCGGACACCACGATTCCGCCGGTCTCCTACGACCCGTTCAGCGACGAAGTCCACCTCGTGCCGCCGTCCAGCGCGTCAAGGGAGACGTCGCCGATGCGGCTGACGTTGAAACGGCCCTTCGTGGCCAGCACTTTCGCGGTGCTCTTCGGCGACACGGTGGTCGCGCATCCGAATGAGGAAGAAGAGTCGCTCGCTGAGGCGCTCTGCACGATTGTTGTCGACGACGCCCAGCGGCTCTGCGGGACGTACAAGCGCGGTGCCGTGCCGATCCCGCTTGCGACGCTCGAGCAGATGACTGAGGCCGCTCAGACCCGCACTAAAGCTTTCCTCGCCACGCTGCAAGCCCGCGCCCCTGCATCGTAAGAAGCGATCTCTGTCTATATATAAAAGAAGCACACACACACATATGAACATGAACAGGAGCACATCCGCGGCGCTGGAGCGAGAGATCCCACGACATCCGCCGCTTTCGATACGCTCATTGGGCCAAGTACTTGTCGAGCAAGACTTGGGAAACGCAGTTTTGGGTCATCCGCCGCGGCGCTTTCGCAACGCGCTCGCCGACCGCCACGGCCTTCAGGACTTCGAACGGCGTCGATTTCACGGGCGCCGGGCGCGCCACGCAGACCAGTGTCCGCGACCGCGCCGCAGCGGCCGCTGCCGCGGCCGCCGTCGGCGGCGTCGAGCCTGCGCCGCGGCCGCCTGACGGGCCGCTGGACCCCGGTCCGGGCGCCGCGGAAGCGCGGGGCGGACGGCGTGACAACGGCGCCGCGGGCGAGGCGGCCGACAGTCCTGGCGGTGGATGGCGGTGCGGCGAGGACCGCGGATGTGGCGCGGGCGGTCGGGGTTCGATCGTAGCGACTCCGGCTCCGGCGGCGGCGGCGGGCGCGGGTTGCGGGTGGCGGCGGGGTCCAGCGGTGCGAGGCCGAACGAGCCGCGGCGGCGGCGCGTCGGGATCGTGCTCGCCCGACGGCGGCGGGGACGGCGGCCGGCGGTGCGACGGATGGGACGGGTGAGACGGGTGGCGCTGCGGTGACGCGCGACGGGGCGCCGCCGAGGCAGGCGTGAGGTCGGACTCAGAGAGGGGCGGCGTGATGGGCGGCTCGACAAGAAGCCGCAGATCGTCGGGCGTGACAAAGTCGTTTCCAAAGTGCTGCTGGATCAGCCACGTGGGCACCTGCGCGACCTCCAGTTTCTCGATGAGCTCATACGCCGCGGCGGAGTTGACGTGGTGCGTGACGAGGTGGTAGAGCCTTCGCAGCACGATGGTTTCGAGGGCGTAGGTCTCGACGTTCTTGCGCATCGTCTGCCTGCCGAGCGTCGGCGGCCGCAGGCTGGTGAGCGGGCCGCTCGCGGGCGGCGCCGTGATCGTGTTGTAGTGGCGCGTCGGCAGCGGCGGCTCGATCACAGGCTTCTCGCCCGGCCGCGGCCGCGGCCGCAGACCCGGTGGCGACGGCAGCGCCTGTCGTGGGACGGGTGTCGCATACTTGGCATGCGGGTAGCCTTGCGTCTCGAGATGAAATGCGCCGAACGGCTGCGAGACACGTGGCGCGCTGCGCTGCGTCTTAGGAGCGCCGTGGGCAGGACGGGAGCACGGCGTTGGTGGCTGGTGGTTTTTCCGGAGTATCAAGTCATTGATCTCCCGATCGAGAAACGAGGCGCTGAGTGGCGGGGCTTGCCCCGCGGCGCCGGGATATGTATGAGGTGGAACATGATACGATTTGGCTGATGAACGCGTCAATACCAGGGTCCGATATGCGGTGTGAGTCAGGACAGCGACAAGTAACGACAACCATCTGTTGTTCAGCCGGGGCTCGCATCGGCTATCGACATCTCCATGAGAAACTGTCATGATAGTGCGGTGGACAACCACCGCGACGCGTTGGGTGCTTACCTTGCAGGAACTCCCCAAAGGGATTGACGCGCTGGTCTCCCATCATGGGCAAGCCCTGAGCGCCAACGCGCAGCAGCCGGTTGCGGGAACCAATGCCGCCGCGCCTCGGCACGCCCGACCAGGCTCCAGCGACACTGCGGAATGAATCGAATAGCCTCAATTCGTCAGAGAGCCAAGAAACGGGCTGCGAGTGGGCCGACCGCGACGGCACCGCGCGGCTTTGGAAAGTTTCTTGATATCCAGGGGCCCTGATACGGAGGATCTGCTGCACTAAACGGATAGGAAAGGACACGAATAAAAGGTCGGGTCTTGCAGGATGCAGCGTTAAGTCTCGCAGGATACGACGTCGAGTCTCGCAGTATATAATGGCAGATTTTGCAGGATCCAATGGCAGGTTTTAAGTTACACAACGTCACTCAAAACTGCGACTACGAACCAGGACACGCAATCAAAGCAACGCTCGGGACTGGATCACGTGTTTGGGTCACCTGTGTCCGATGCGTCGCGTCACGCCGATACTTGTTGAACACCCGTCCTCCATACTCGCCCCCCCGGCGGGCCGACCCGTTCCATGCCGATCGCATCGTTGTACGACGCCAACACGCCAACTCCTGGCTCGCGCCGCGACCGCGCCATCGCGAACGATCCCTGCGCTTCCGGCATCCGCCGACCGCGGCTGCTGAGTAAGAGTCTCGCGTCCCGCATGGTATACGAGGCCAAGGGACCACGCCGTGGTCCCGATCGTTCACGCCCGCGCCGTCCGCCCTGGGCCATCGCTTCGCGACCTCGCGGATCGCATGGGTGTCCACGGTCAGACCACGACAGCGCGGTCAGCTCGTGGCACGCCGGTGCCGGTGCCGCCGCCGCGGATGCCATCCATCGCCGCCATCGCCGCCGTCGCTCCCGCCTTCCGCCGCAAGCATTCGAGCGGATGTATCCCTAAACACGTCACATGGCACGAAACGACACGCAAGGCACCGCAGTCTCCATCCGGGCATACGGCGGCCGACGGCGACCTGGCCGACCGTGCATCCGCTCGGCGCTGGCTGCTGGCCGGGTCAATCGACCGACCGCCGCTGTTGTGCCTGCCCCGGCACGGATCCAAGATCGGCGGCGTCGGGGTGGCCAGCCATCGCCTTAGCAGGGACCCTCCGTCCACAACAATCGCGCGGCGGCGTGGGAGGCCTCGGCGACGGCGGCGGCCCCGCCGTGGGACAGGCCCCGCTATAAACCCCCACCGCGGGTGATCGGCCTCGCAGCCTTCAACTCCGCCCCACGGCCTACACCCCGACGCGGGCGCGCGCGTCGGAGACGTCGGAGTTTTGGCAGGCGGGTGGCCGATCTCTGCCTCCAGCGCCCACGCGTCGTCGCCATCGTCATCGGCGCTGCGGCGGCCCTTGACTCACGGCTGAATCGAGGCATTCCACGGGTATGCGCGGACTCCGGCCATACCAAGGCCGATTTCACGCATCGATGGATACCGCGGCGCCGGGACCGTGATCCGCACGACCCACACGATCGACAGGTTGCACTCAACTTTTTTAGTATACGTGAGCTCATGCTGACGACGGCGATGAGACGGCTGGCGCAGAGACGAGAAACCGGTGGTCCAGCCCGACCTCGGGCACCTGGTAGGCGAGCCGCGCGGCGAGACTGCGCAGGAATCGGCGCCGCACGGCCATGATCCAGCGGGACCGCGTGTCGTGGTCGACGACGAGACCCATCTCGCGACGGCGCAGGACCTGCGTCAGCGTCTGGCACAGCGCGCGACAAGCGGCGATTTCCGCGGCCTCGGCCGCCGCCGTCGCCGAGTTCGGGTCGCCCTCGACCCCCTTGCTCAGGAGGGGCTTGGCGGCCGCGACGGCGGCCTCGAGCAGGTATGTGTCCCACAAGCAGCAGGACGGCGTGTCGGCGCCGTCGTCCGGCGTCAGCGGCCCGACAAAGTACAGCGGGGGCTCGACCGCTGTGGCGGGCGCCTGCAGCTCGCGCTTCACATGGGACTGGACGGCGCCAAACGCGGTCTTGTAGTCGATGCCGCTCGGGTCGGACTGCATCAGCACGGCCGCAGCGAGGGGCATATCAGCGGTGAGCGCTAGTGTGACAGCAAGCCGCAGGATGCCCTCGCCGTCGCGGCTGTTGCTGCTGCCGCCACCACTCGTAGGGTGGTCACTGCTGGCCGCGAAGAGAGCCTGAAGCGCCGTGTCGTCGGCGAAGTGCTGCGTGGCGAGCGCAAGTCCTTTGATGCACGCGGCGAGGCCGCGGGTCGGCATCCCACGCAAGCCGTGGAGACCCGCGAGCCGATGCCACAGCGCCGGCAGCGCCGTGCGGAGTTCGTTCAAGGCCTGCGCTTCGTTCGACAGGGGCGGGTGCACATCGTAGCGACACGTGATGGTGTCGTGGGCCGGAGGCGGGCCGTCGGCTGCCAGCATCGCGAACGCATCGCCTGCCGCGGCCGCGGCGTCGCTCGTCCGACTTTCGACCACCGGCAGCGACAGCGCGGCCGCATAGATGTGGCGGCTGAGGTCCAGAAGCGTGCGCACGTGCTGTGCCAGGGCACCCGGGTTGGCGCGGCCGGGGGCATTCATGCCCGGCGGCGCCATGCCCGGCGGCGCCATGCCCGGCGGCGCCATGCCCGGCGGCGGCATCCCGGGCACGGGCGGTCCCGCCATCGCGGCTTGCAGGGCGGGGTCGGTCACTGGTACGCTGCTGAGCCGCCTGATGAGCGTGGTGACGTGCTCGTTGCCTGGCCATGCGCGACGGGCCATGTCGGGCGGACACGTGAGCAGCGCCGCGGTGCCCGCCCAGCGGAGCTGGCCCAGCAGCTCGGCCAAGCCCGTCGGCAGCTTCTTGCCGCCCCACGTGGGCGCGAGTGCAGCGCTGATCCCGCCGGGCACACCGAACGACCACGTGGCCGCGCAGCCGATAAGCAGGCTGCCGACCAGGTCGACGAGCCACGCGGAGCAGGTGTTGGCGAGCACGCTCGCGACGTGGCGATGCAGCGCGGGGTCGGCCATCGCGACTGCGAGCTGGAAGGCGGCGGCGCGGAGATGCCCCAGCGCGTCCGGCGGCAGGGTCACGAGGTAGCGTACATCGAGCAGTAGCGCGTGCAGATACGTGCCGCGGCGGGCAGACGAGCGGGTCTGCTGGCCGACCAGTACGTCGATGGTCGGCTGGCCGCCGCCGCCACCGCCGCGGCGCGCATGCACGACAATGGTATTGATCAGACCCATGATGGTCACGAGCCGCGCCGTCGCGTCGATCTGCGGCGGCGTCCCGAGCTGCATCGCCATCATGGGCCGCGTTGTGACCATCTGGAGCATTCGCGTCCACTCCATCAACAGCACGTGTAACGGGCGGCCGCCACGGGGGTCGTCCTGGGGCCAGATCGCGCGGCGCAGCAGTTCGCCGCCGAGCCGGGCGAGCAGCATGGGCTGCGCCATCGTAATCTGCTGGATGTCATTGGGGATGTCGCCCGTGGCGCCGGTCGCCGCGAGGTCTTGGACGGCGAGCGTCTCGAGCAGGCTTGCGAAGGTGAGGTCGCGCAGGTGGCGGCGCATGTCGTGCCCCAGGGCGGCGTGCTCGCGGGCCGCAGCGGCCGGCAAGGGCTGCCCTGGTTCCACGGCGCGGGCGTTGATCTCGGCGACGGCCGTGAGTGCGGGCGGCACGATTTCGAGGAACTGCGCCGCGGGGGTCAGGTCGCCGCGCTGCGTGCGCTGCCGCGCCTGCCGCAGGAGCAGATGCGCTGCAATCACGGGATTGCTCTGCGGGCCCACGGCTTGGGCATAGAGCTGGCCCGCAATGTCGGCCGCGACGGCCGAACTGAGCGTGCACAGGGCGTTTTCTTGCGCAAGGCACGACGGCAGGTCGGGCATTAAGGCGCCGAACATGTCGTGGGCCGTGCCGCTGGCAGCGACGGTGGCCGGCAGCGACGGCAATTGACTCGTCGTGATCAGCTGCGTGATCGCGCTTTGGCTTGCCGTCCCGAACAGGTCCGCCATCAAGGACGGCGCCGTCCTGGCCGGCGAAGTCTCGGCGGCGGGGACGGCGTCACCACGACGCGGGTCGGTAGCGACGGACGGCGGCGGCGGCCCCGCGGCGAGACGGACGCGATACCACGACTCGAGCGTCTCGACGAACCGCATGAGGAAGTCCGAGAGCCCGGGAACGGCGGCGAGCCCCGGGGTCGTCCGGATGTCTTCGAGAACGCGGGCTGCCGCGGCATGTGCCGGCTGCGAGGCCGATGACGGCGCCGTGAGCACGCTGAACCAGCCGAGGGGCAGGATCGCCATCGCCTCCGCGCACGCGGCTTCCCGGGCCGCGGGCGTCGCGGGTGATGCGGGCGATACCAGTAGCGAGGACCAGCCGACCCCGAGCGCCGTCCACAGGAACCGGGCCACGTGGTGTGCGACGGCTTCTTCGGTCACGAGCCGCGAGTCCGTCTCGTGCGTGGCGAGCGACGTCGACGATGACAGCGGCGGCAGCCCAGCCACGACGTCGAGGATGTGCGAGGTGCGACGCGCCACATAGGCCGCCAACATGTCCAACGCGGCGCGCGATGGGCGAGACGGCAGCGGCGGCGACGTCGGAGCGTCATCGACCGCCATGGCGTCGGGATCGTCCTCAGGCTGCATCACGCGGAGCACGGTGGCTCGGACCGCGTCGTCCAAGCGGCGGTCGGCGACGGCGGCGCGGTCGCCGCGCGCCTGCTGGTGCTCCTGCACCAGCAAGGCGGCGGCCATCGGGTCGGTCGCGACGGCCTCTGGCGCGCCCGAGACCCAGGGTGCGGCGGCGTCATCAGCGCGGATGTGGCACGAGGCCGCGAGTCGACGCTGCGCATCGCGCAGCCGCTTGACGGCCGCCAGTAGCCGCACCGAGGCGGGCAGGCCGAGCGGCAGCCGCGAGGCAGCGACGGGCGCGCCCGCCGCGGTCCAGGGAAAGACGGTCACGAGGGCGGCCGCGCGCTCGAAGGCATGGTCCCCACGCGCGTCCGTCGCGTCGCGACAGGCCACCGCCATGAGGGCGGCGGCTTGCTGGTGCGCGCGTTCGCCGAGCGCTTCGTCGTCGGCGCGCAGGGCCCAGAGGGCCAGGAGCTGCCACAAGGCGGCGCCGTGGCGCGCGGCATACGGCGACCACGCGTCGGCGTCGGCGTCCTGCGCCCGCGCCGCCGCCGTGAGCTGGTCAAGATGGCCGGCGAGGTGCGCGGCGACGGACATGGTCGAGGACACGCCCGGCGGCCGGTCCGGGTGCCGGGCCAGCAGGAACGCCTCGTAGCAGGCCAAAGCGGCCGGGAGCTCGTGCGGATCGACGGTGATGCCGGCCAGCTGGTCCTGCTGCCACGCGGCCCGCAGCGCGTCGTCCGCGTCCCTGTCCTCCGGCGCCTCCGCCGCATCGCCATTGCATGCCGGCGCGGGCGGCGGGTCCGCGGCGGCGAGGGCGGCGACTTGGATCCACACGAGCAGGAACAGATGCACCAGCCCCGCGCCGTCCGGCGTCGAGAGCAGCGGAAGCCCGTTCTGGCGCGACGCCCGCTCGAGGTGCGGCATGGACGGCGCGCTGCTGCCGCTGAGACTGCCGCGGCTGGAGGCCGTGCCGCTGCCCGTCCCTGCCGCGGCGTCGTCTCGGCCGGCCGGGTGCGGCGTGACGGGCGCCGTCCACGCCGCGAGGTCCTGCCACCCGGCGCGCGCGGCGCGCCAGCACCGCACCGCCAGATGCAGCAGCACGTCCTGCCGCTCGGTCAGGACGAGACTCGCGCCGGCACCGGCGCCAACGCCAGCGGGGGTGCTCGTGCTCGGAGTCGTTCCGGTGGCAGCGCCGGTGGCAGCGCCGGCGCCGGTGCCCACGGGACCCGGGACGGCGGCGCCATTCAGATGGGCGGGCGCGGCGACGGACGCGGCGGCGAGCCATGCGCACTGCGCGTCCGAGACGTCGGTGTGCGCGAGACAGGCCATGCAGAGATGCCGGAGCGCGCGGCGGCGCGCGGCCGGGTCAGGCTCGTGCCACGGCGGGCGGATACGGTCCGCCGCGTCGACGCTCTCGCGACGCCACGGCGCCGACGGCGTCCACGCGCCGCGCGCGAGCGCAAAGAGCGCCCGAGTCGAGATCGGCGGCGGGCGGTCGGACCGTATGAGCCCCGGCCAGTCGGGCACGGGCTCGGCGGCCCCCGGCGGAAGCACATAGCCCGTATCCAGGGTGTCCGTGGCCGCGGGCACCGGCGCCGGCGCCGGCACCGGCACCGGCATGCTGCGGCCCGGGTTCACTAATCGCCGCTCGTCCTGATCAGCCGTGGCGGGCCCACGCGGAGAGATGGCGCGACGATGGACGCGCTATCGGCATGTCCGTGACGAGGCCGTGGTCATGGACGGCGCGGTGTGCGCACAGACGCTCAGAGGCAGCGACCGACGCAGGGGTCCACGGCGGGCGGGCGGGCGGGCGGCGATGAGCGGCGAGCGGGAAGAACCGATCCGCCAAGACGAGCGAACGCACGCGTCGGACAAGGGCGATGTGAGACAGAGCGAATGGATGGCCAGCCGCCCGTGGCCACGTCCGCTGCAACGTGGCCGCCGGCAGCGCTCTCGACACCACGCGTCAGTGTGTGCTGAAACGCCTGAGTCAACTCGGGTTCATCCCGGTGATAACGATCCGAGGCCCGTCGTCGATTCCGCCGCTCGCCAAGGGCAAGGGCGATAGCCACCGCCGCCGCCACGCCTCCCTTCCGCTCGGGTCCCGTCCCTTTCCCGCCCCGTCGCATACATGAAAGGGACGAAAGCACAGTGGCCGAAGTCCAACCGAAATATCAAACGATATATCAAGTAATAAAAAGCACAGTTCATGGTCACACTATCGTGAAACACTGTCGTCTTAAGCATTGCTGTCGAAATCGTCGTCGGCGCTGCCGGATGCAGCATCGTATGCGTTCACGCGATCGATGCGAACCCTCACAGCTTCGTGGACTGGTCGGCGTCGGCGCGCGTCGTGATGGCCTCGTAGCACAGCGTGGTCAGGAAGTCCGCATACGCGGTGCGCGTGCCCTCGAGCCCGACGGTGCCCGCGAGGTACTTGGCCGCGAGCTCGAAGCGGCTCTGCTTCCACTTGGCCTCGCCGAGCGTCTTGCGGCGCTGCGCCAGATCCTCGTCGAGCACGCGGCGCACCAGCTCCGGGGTCACCTTCTGGCCGTTCGTCATCGTGACCTGGTGGTGCACCCACTGGTACAGCTGCGAGCGGGAGATCTCGGCGGTCGCCGCATCCTCCATTAGGTTGTGGATCGGCACGCAGCCGCTGCCGCGGAGCCAGGCCTCCATGTACTGCAGCGCCACGTCGACGTTCTCGCGGACGCCGCGCTCCGTGACGCCGCCGTCGATGCCCGCGTTGCTGAGCAGGTCGCGCGCGGTCACGACCACGTCGTCGGTGCGGCGGTGCAGCTGGTTGGGCTGCGGCATCTCGGCGTCGAAGATGGCCTTCGCAATCGGGATCAGCGCCGGGTGGGCGACCCACGTGCCGTCGTGGCCCGCGCGCGCCTCGCGGCGCTTGTCGGCGCGGACCTTCTCCATCGCGGCCTCGTTGGCCTTCGGGTCGTCCTTGATCGGGATCTGGGCGGCCATGCCGCCCATCGCATGCACGCCGCGCTTGTGGCACGTCTTGATGAGGAGCCGCACGTACGCGCTCATGAACGGCGAGGTCATGCCGACGGCCGCGCGGTCAGGCAGCACGTACTCCGGGTGCGCACGGAGCTTCTTGATGTACGAGAAGATGTAGTCCCAGCGGCCGCAGTTGAGGCCCGACGAGTGGTCGCGCAGCTCGTAGATGATCTCCTCCATCTCGAAGGCCGCGAGGATCGTCTCGATGAGCACCGTGCCGCGGATCGAGCCGCGCGGGATGCGCAGCGTGTCCTGGGCGAGGTTGAAGGTGTCGTTCCAGAGCCGCGCCTCGAGGTGGGACTCCATCTTGGGGAGGTAGAAGTACGGCCCGGCGCCGCGGCGGAGCAGCTCCGCCGCGTTGTGGTAGAAGTACAGCCCGAAGTCGAAGAGGGCGCCCGACATGGGCGCGCCGTCCACGAGGAAATGGGCTTCCTCGAGGTGCCACCCGCGCGGGCGCACGAGCAGCACCGCGAGCTGCGACTCGTCCGGGTTCAGCTGGTAGAACTTGCCGTTGGGCGCGACAAAGTCGATCTTGCGGCGAATGGCGTCGCGCAGGTTGACCTGGCCGCTCAGGTTGTTGTCCCACGTCGGTGCGTTCGAGTCCTCGAAGTCCGCCATAAACGTCTTGGCGCCGGCGTTCAGCGCGTTGATGACCATCTTGCGGTCGACGGGGCCCGTGATCTCGACGCGGCGGTCGTGCAGGCCCGGGGCCGGCGGCGCACCCTTCCACGTGGGATCGTCGCGAATCCACTGCGTCTCGGGCAGGAAATCCGGGAGCTGCCCGGCGTCGATCGCCTTCTGGCGCTCCACGCGCTTCTGCAGCAGTTCCTTGCGCCGCGCATCGAATGTACTGCATCCGTGCATCAACGTATCAAAATAAACGAAGGGGAGCGATGAGATACCGAGGTCACGCATCGTGCATCAGCGTGCATCATCCGCGTCAACCGCAGGCAGATCGCTGATCGCCGCGTGGCGGGGAGATCTTACCGGTGGAGCAGCGCCAGGAACTCTTGGGCGCCGAGGGACAGGATATCAGCATACTGCGGCGGAACCTTGGCCACGATGCGCACGCCCTTGGCCGTTTCGATCGCCATGATGGTGGTACGCAATGACGGGTGTGAATGGGAATAGCAACAGATAGAGGATGTGAGAGATAGAGGATCAGTTGGAGATGAGCCAGCGTGAGACACAGGGGTTGGTGCAAGCAGATCCGTCAGTGGATCCTCATCATGTGGCCAGACAGCGTCGCCGCATTGGCTCGTTCGTGTCGCACCGACCACCCGATCGGCTGCGATCTCGCGAGATCCGCGGGGAGCGCGCGCGCTTTATACCGTTTTGCCCGAGCAGCCGGCCAATAGGCGCACGCCGAGCCCGGCCAACATGAACGCCTTTTCAGCAGGGGGCGACAGGGTCTGCAGGGATTGTGGTCACGCTGGCCCCCCACGATGGGTCCAGCGGCGCCGCGAAGGAGGGCACGGGACCTCGGTGCGCCTGGGCGCGGGCGGCGTCCACGGCCGTTGCCGCCATCAGAGGAGTCGACGACCATGGAGTCGGTGATACCTGAGCCGCTCTCGATGGGTTGACGATGGGACTCGCCTGTCCTTCAGGCGAAGGCAGCAGACCTTCGGCACGTAGCGCGCGTCGTGCGCGAAGGATCGTTCGAGGTCGGTGGACCAACCATCAAAAAGTCGAGGCCTCTCGTCCCACAAGCAACGACCAATGGCGGTAAAACCAAGTCTTTCGGCAAGCATTTCTGATCGATACCGTGCGACGGCCACGCATGCGCGTCACAACGACATGCGATGCGTGTGGCAATCACATGTCACCTGCAAAGAAGGTCACGACATGGTTGTATGTGGGCGTCTCAGGCGGCATGCCTTCGACGGGATCAGCTCAGCGGCACCCACCGAAATGTCGTCTGCACGGCTCTGCTCTCCATGTCAATGACGATGGGCATTCGTTCAAGCGCCATGAGAGGCCAGCAGCCATGCTACGATCAGCGGCCAAGCCGTGCTCTACCCTGCTGAAGCCATGTCGACGTGGCACGGCAACGCCGAGGTCGAGATGGTTTGGCCGGCGCCCGCTGATGCCCAGAAGGCGCCATCACCCGACGGCGGCGTCGACATCCGGCGCTCGAAGCCCACGTGCCGCTTCACTTCGGGTTCAGCAGGGCGAGCACCACGCCGTCGCGCTCCGTACAGTATGCTGATCCCCATGGACGCGGGCACGGGCGGCGCTCGCCGCGAACCCGCATTTCTCCGTCTTCTCGCATCGCCGCGCCGCCTCATGGCGTCCATGCCCACGATGCCGCCGCCGCAATTTGATTCGCCGACGCCCGTCGTCGGCTGAGCTCGCCACCGCCCGCCGTGACGGCTCGCTGCCGCCGCCGCCGCCATGCGCGCCAGCGAACGCCGAAGGACCGTCCCGCGGCCCGGCCTCGAGGCCGCCGCGGCGGCGCTCGGCGCGGCGCTGGACGGGCGATCCTTGGGCACCGCGGCTCGGCCGTGGTATATAAACGGAAGCGGAAACGGCGAGCAAGAGCCGCAGGCTATGGATGGCCGCCGCGGTGCTTGCGAATAACCGGGCGGCGGTCGTATGAAGCGATAGAGCGCTCAGCCTGGCCGTCGATCGCCGTCTCTGCCGCCTCATCCGCCTCGTCATCGCCTACCTGCGCCGCCTCTTGTTTGATCGTTTTACCGTTCTATCACACCGGTTACTCCGAACACTGTCCGCACCGTCGCATCCTTCGCCTCATTCGCCATCATGAACGTCGTCACCATCTTGCGCAAGAAGGCCGCGCGCATCCGCTATGTCGTCCACGTCCACACCGCCCTCAGTATGATGGGCGAGACCGAATGCCTCGTCATTGGTAAGCAAACCCCGCATGATCGCCGCATGCGTCGGCCACCTGCCACAGGCGGGGGCGCAGCCATCGCGGCGTTACTGCTGGTTGTTGAGACACCGATCGGCGTCGCTCACCGTTGTCTGCTTGTCTTGGATCCCTGATATGTACCACACTCCAGAACTGATTGCCGCGGCCATCTTTGGCTTCATTGGCGTCTTGGCATTCAAGAACATGGCATACTACGGCGAGGGCGTCGCTTGCGCGGTCCGCACGGCCCTCGCGCCCGAGTCGGCGGCCACCTCCTCCTGGTGCCCATAAGGCGTCTGCCTCTCCCCATCCCCACACGCGTGGCCCCGATGCGCCGTGGACAGAGAAGAGGCGCTCTGCTCTCGGCTCCTGGGCGTCAATCACGTTGATCGACGTCGTTGCATGCACTACCCTCGCGGGTCGCCCCTCTGCTGGCCAGAGGTACCTGCGAGGTCATCATCGTGAATCAATCGTGAATCAACGCTACGATCCGCCCCATCGCACGGCGGCTTCCTGGTATCATGACCATCAAGACCCTTTTTTTTATAGACAACGAGACATCAGATGGACAAGAATGAGGTCAAACCGCTGTCACGCGGCGGATATGGACGGCATCGCGACGTGGTCATGGACAATGCCGTCGACGGGCGAACTCAGCCCCTGGGGTGGGCCGAGGGAAAAGGGGGCTCATTTGCGTCGTCCCTCGCCCGAGCGTGGTGGGAGCGACAAGCCCCTGTCCCGTCCGCGGGGTCATCCCGACGCTCAGGCCGCAAGCATCGCCTCCATATAAAAGGCCGCTCACGAGAAACGTGGGCCAAACCCGCACCGCTCGCATACCTGGCGATTGGCCGCACCGCTCGCATACCTGGCGACTGGCCGCACCGCTCGCATACCTGGCGATTGGCCGCACCGCTGGCTATATCGTGTTATCGATCTCAGTGACATGCGAGATCCTTTTGGCCGGCACCCCCCGTCGCCCTCACCACCGGCGTTCCGCACGGCGATTGGTGCCGACTCGAGCCGCGCGTCTTGACGGCCCATCCTGCCTCTGGACGCCGCCTCCGCTGATCCACACGCCTCCGCGATGTGTCCGGGGGCGATCGCGACGCCGCCGGCGTTCGCGCTCATCGTCGCCCACGATGCCGCCCGCGGGATCGGCCGCCATGGCACGATGCCCTGGCGCCTCCCGCCCGACATGGCCTTCTTTGCCGCGGCGACCCGCGCCGCGTGGCGTCCCGGCCACGGCGCCGTCGCGTCCGACGCGGCGTTCGCTTCAGACGCGACGGCCCCAGAGCCGGCAGCCGAGGCCGAGTCGACGCCCAAACCCCCGCCGCCGCGGCAGAATGCCGTGGTTATGGGCCGCAAGACGTGGGAGTCGATTCCGCCGCGGTTCCGGCCGTTGCCCGGGCGGCTCAACGTCGTCGTCTCGCGCAGCGCCGAGGCCCGCGCCGCCCTGCCGGACGGCGTTCTCGGCGCGGGCGGCCTCGACAGCGCGTTCGCCATGCTCGCGGCCATGGGCGACTGGTACCCGTGGCTGCCGGTCGCGCCATCCGCCGCGACGCCGCCGCCCCCGGCCGCGCCCATGCCGGCCGTGTTTGTCATCGGCGGCGCGCAGCTGTATGCGGCGTCGCTGCGGGAGCCGCAGTGCCGCGCGGCGCTCGTGACCGCCATTGAGCAGACGTTCCCGTGCGACGTCTTCTTTCCGGACCTCGCCGCCAACGGCTTTGCGCAGGACGCGGCCTCGTCTGAACACGCGGCCGCGTCGGGCGAGCTGCAGGGCGCCGCCGCGTCCGTCTTTCCGGCCGCCGCGTTGCTGCCCCATCCGGGCGCGCCGACCACAATGACTCACAAAGCTGTCACGTTCGCCTTCACGAGTTGGCATCGGATCTCTCCGCCCACGACGGCGTGAACCACCGCAAGTGGCACGCGCGACTCGAGATCGGCGCTGTGGAAAATGCACGATCCGGCTTTCTCCCCGCTCCGGGCCAAGCCGACGGCCCTGCATTCAGCGCCCCATCTCCTCCACGAGGCGCGACCGCTCGGTCGCCAGCAGCGCCGTGAACCGCGCCAGGTGCGCCAGCGCTTCCTGGGTCGCCGGGGACGTGGCATCCATGACGACGGTGGACGGCGGCAGTGATGCCGGCACCGCCCCCGATTGCGGCGCGAGCGGCGCGAGACGCGCCGGGCGGCGTGGGCTCGCCGCCATGCCGTCGTCAGCATGGCCACGCTGCCGCATGCGCGTCGCGGCCGTCGGCAGCGGCGGTGATGGCGGCGCGGCCGACCGGAGCCGCTGCGCCGGCAGCGGCGGAGACGGCGGCGGTTCCATGGACGGCGCGCGGTGTTGCTGCGCGGGCAGCGGCGGCGACGACGGCCGCTGACGATGCGCGGGCAGCGGCGGCGATGCGGGCACCGGCGAGGCGTCCGCCCTGGGCCGGTGTGTCGGTAGCGGAGGCGATGACGAGCGCACGGCCGGCAGCGCATGTCGCGGCGGCGACGCTGCCGGCGTGTGCCGCGATTCGGACCTTGGAGGTTGCCGCTGGATCGGTGCTAACGGCGTTGCGGCGGCCGTCTCCGCGGCCTGCGGCGCTGCCGCACTACGCTGCCGCCGGCTCGCATCAATCGCGACCTTCGCGGCCATCCGCTGACGCGCAACACGCGCCTGCATGTCTCGAGCGGCTTCTTGGACCGCGTTTGATGCCCGCACCGGTACGCCGCCTCCGCTGCCGCCGCTGCCGCCTCGTGCGCCCATCCCCATCCCCAGGCGGGGCAAAGGAAGACCGATCCCGAGGGAGGTCGGATCGCCGTGGCGGGCGACGAGCGTGGCATGCCGCGCCTCATCGGCCGCCTCGCGCCGGGCTCTGGCCGCCGCCGCCCGCAGCGCCGACTGGGACGGCGGCGGCGCCGGTTTTGTGGCGCCGCGGCCCTCGGCACGCTTCGCGGCCTTCGCTTTGGCGGCCTCTGCCGCTTTGGCGGCCGCTTTGGCTTTCTGTCCGAGCGGGCCGCAGGCCTGGGGAACGTGGCAGGCGGCGTCGGCGAGATTGGCGTCGACCGACGGCATCTGGCTGAGCGGCGGGCTGGTCTGGACTTCGACGGACACCATCGGATGTGATGGCTCGGTCCCGGCCGCCGCCGCCGTTGCCGGTGCCGCCGCGGGCGCGGGCAGCGGCGCCACCGGCGCCGCAGCGGGTCCGCTGGCGCTCGGCGCGTGCGCGTTGACGGGGCTCGCCGACCGCGACGCGGCGGCGGTCGCCGCGGCCACGGGCGTCGCACACCACGCGGCGTCCTCCGCCGCCTCGGCCGCGCGCCGGACCGCGCGCGCCGCGGCGCGCTCATCGATCTGCTGCTGCAGCTCGGCGCGGTAGCGCTGGTTCGCGGCCTGGCGGGCGGCGTGCTCGGCGGCCGGCGAGACATGACTTTCCCGGTCGACGGTCCCGACGGCGCCGCCGAGCACCGGGGGCGTGGACCACGGAAGACCCGTGGACCCCGCCGCCGCCACGGCCCGGGCGTGCTTTAGCTGGAGCGGCGGCAGGGTGACGGGGGCCTCGATGCCGACGCGCGGCGCGGCGAAGCGGTCATCGGCGGCCGGGGGCGGCGCAGCAGCCGCGGCCGTGGCGGCATAGCCCATGCCCTGCCAGAAGCCGCTCGATTCGGAAAGCACGGCATTGTGTGCGTACGTGCGGACCATTCCGGTCGCCACGGGGAGCCGCGAGAAGCACCGGAGGGCTGTGTGTAGTGAATGAAATCGATCGTCCGATCGTGGGCACCGTGTTAGGACAACAAAATGCAGGTTTGAGTGAATGAAGCAATGGGGTGGTACGAACGGGTTGTCTCGATTGTCGGTGGTGAAAATGCGGTGCAGCGGCCCAACATCATGCTATCATGCAGTTTAGGGGGGCCGAGCGTGGATCCGACCGGATTTACATCGGATTGAGCATGCGTCGGTCTTGAAGGTGTCATGGCTTCAAGACGCTACGAAGCAGGGTGTTGAACCGTCGCGTCTCATCATTGTATCCGTAAGTCCGCTCCCGCTTCTGCCGCTGAGCGCTCTTTCCAGAACGCGCGCCTGTGTGTGCCTGTGGGCCGCCGATCCCTGATCTCGCCGATCGTCGCGTGCCCCGCCCGTCGAAGCTCCGCTCCTTCACCCCCTTTCCGGTGGGGGTGCCCTTGGACTGCGACGACCGGTCATGACCGACGATCAACAGGGGCGCTACCAAGACGAAACTCCGACTCGGCTCGCGTTCCGTCACGAAGGCCACGATATACGGATGGCGGGAAGCATCGAGCCATTCACAGATAAGTACAAAGTCATCACATCGAATTGGGTGGTGAATAGATTCAAGAAGGGTGTGGGTTGATCGCATGATCGACCCGGGCTTTGCGCTCCTCAGGGCCACGCATCATACGGGCCATCTTCGCTATACACATCGAGGAGCGAGCAAAGAGGAAAGAGAAAAAATGAAACAAGCAGAAAGAGAAGCTGAGGGATCAGGACGACGCTTTCGACTCGGAGGGCCTCTCGGGCGTCTCCGCATTCGCCGTCGCGCTCACCGCGGCCGTGGGCGTCGCCGCGGTCGTCGACGCCACCGCCGCTGCGTCCTTGTCTTTCGCCTGCTCCTTGCTGTCCTTGTTGTCTTTGGCGTGGCGGCCGCTCTCCTTGATGGCGGCGGCCAGACTGGCACTGTTGGCGTTCATGTGCACCGGCGCCGAGGTTGGCCCGCTCGCGTGGGACGGCACGCCCCACCCGCTAGACCCGACGCTGACGCTCATCTCGCGGGGGCCGTAGCCCGCGGCCACGAGCTTCTCGACCTTCGAGATGAGGTGCTTGCCGTACGTATACTTCTTGAGCGACGGCAGCTGCGGGCGGATTTTGGAGATCAGCATCTCGCGCTGGGCGCCGTCGACCACGTCAAGCATCTTCTGGATCACGTAGTTGGCATACTGGTCCTTCATCATGATGTTGAGCGGCACGATGCCGTCGGTCTTCGACGGGTTGATGACCTCTTCGATCAGGCGCTGGCGATCCTCGCGCGACCCGAACGCCACACACTTCTCAACGACGTTCGAGGCAAACTTGTGCTTCGACATTGCCAAGACCTGGCCGTGGACTTTCGTCACGATCATGGCCTTGTCGGCGGGGTTGCCGCGCTCCAGCACGTGCTGGATGACATAGTTGCCATACTGGTCCTGGATCAGTGCGAGCGTGCAGCGGTGGAGCTCCTCGAGCAGCGGCACGTAAGCCGCATTCACCGCCGCCTTGCTGGTGCTGTTGCCCGTGCTGTCGCGGGAGGCCGAGGCTTGGCTCACGAGGTTGCGGACTGAGGAGACGTCCGTACAGTGCTCAAAGATGCGCTGGATGACGCGACAGCCATACGGGTGCGTCGCCAGCGCGAACACTTGCCCGTGGAAGGCGTCGATGATGAACTGGATATGTTCGGGCGGGACGCGCTCGATCGCCTTCTGGATCACGTGGTTGCCGTTCTGGTCCTTCACGCACTTGAGCACGTCCTGCTCCAGCTCGCGCACCAAAATGGCCTGCTGGTCAACAAAGACGTGCTCCAGAGCTTTCTGGATCACACGGCAGCCATACATCTGCAGGGACAGCGAGAGCACGTGGCCCTCCATCTGCTTGGCGAGGATCTGCTTCTGAATGGCGTTGCCGTGCTCAAAGAACTTCTGGATGACATAGTTGCCAAAGACGTCTGTCATCAGCTGCAGCGCGTTCGGGAAGATCTCCTCAAACACCATCTGCTTGTCGTCGCTCGAGGCTGTCTCCAGCTTCTGCTGGATAAACCGCGAGCCGTGCTGGTCGCCGCTGAACTCAACCACGTGGCCCTGGATGTCGCGCAGGTCGAACGTCTTGCTCTTGTGGCCCATCCCGCCGTTGTTGCCGCCCTGGTTTGAGCGGAAATCTTCCAGCAGCGGCGACCGCATCCCGTGCGTCGGGTCGTAGTCGTGGCCGTGGCCATGGCCATGGCCGTGGCCGTGGCCGTGGCCGCGGCCGCGCGCACCGCCGGGACTCTGCGGATACGACGACGAGACGGCTGAGCCCGGGTTGTACCGGTTGCCCATGCCACCGCCGCTCATTTTCAGATTCGGACCATTGAAGGGCTTCTTGCCGTGCCCAAACGCCTGCGAGCCGTCGACGCCGGCCGTCGCCGGGCCCCGGTAATACCCGCGCTCGTCGCCCGGGCTCACGGGCACGGCCTGCAGCCGCGGTGGGCTCCCGCCACCGCCGCCGCGGCCGCCGTGGTGGGGGTGGCCGCCGTGGTGGGGGTGGCCGCCGTGGGGGTGCGCGCTGGTCATGCCGTGCCCGCCGTTGGTCGGGCTCGGCGGGCCCGTGCCGCGCTGCGCGCTGCCGGGGCTATACATCACGGGGCCACCGTAGCCGCCGTGGGGGTCGCCGTACGCATCGCCATACGCCGGCACATAGTCGCGGCGGTACATGGGCCCATGGGCGCTGCCCGGGTGGCCGCTGCCCGGGGGCGGCGGCGCGCCATAGGGCGCCGGCGCCAGCGGGTAGCCATACTCGTCGTAGGCCACCGGCGGCAGGCTGGCGCGCGGGTCGCCGCGGCGCGGGCTGCGCTCGGTGCGCAGGTCGGCATAGGGGTCCATGGGGGCCGCCATACCGTAGCCGGCGGGGGGCATGCCGTACGGGTCGCGCGGGCCGCCCATGTGCGCCGGGTGGCCGCCGGGGGGCATGTACACGGGGTGACCGTAGTCACGGAAGTGCGCCGCGCCGCCCGGGCCGGCGGTGGCGGGGCCGGGGCCCAAGCGGCCGAAGCCGGCGTGGGCCCCCGGGTGGCCGCTCATGGGCGGCGGTACGCCGCCGCCACGGCCGTCGTAGTAGCGGCTGAACTGGGTGGCGATCTTGAGATCCTTGGTGCCCTTCGCGGCGGCATGCGGCGGCATGCCGGCCTGCTGGTTGGCCTCGTGGATGCTCAGCTGGCGGAAGCCCATGACGGCCTCGTCCTCGGGATTGAGACCCGAGCGGCTGACGGCGCCCGGGGACGGCATGCGCTGGTAGTACGGGTGCGTCGGGGGCGTCGAGGCGGAGCGCGGCGGCGGCGAGTGGTTCAGATCGTCGCGCGAGTCGAGCGCGGCGTTCAAAACCGCGGTCATGCGCGAGCGCTCGTCGTCGTTCGCGTTTTCCATCAGGCTGCCCTTCGCCTCGTCGCCGCCGGCGGCCGGCGGGCCGCCCGTTGGTCCGCGCTGGTTCTGGCCAAAGACCGGCGACGGCGTCCGCGGGAAATCCTCCTGGATCAGATCGACGAGGTTCTTGGACCGGCCGGGGCTCGCGTCCAGCGGATGCCCGCGCATGCCGACGGGCGAGAGGATCTCGTTGCCCCACGGCGTCGACGCGGCCGTCGACGTCGCTGTGGGGCCGCCGGCGCTGGTCGCGTCGTCGTAGCCGAAGTACGCGTCCGCCTTCGCGCCGCCAACGCCCATGAAGGGCGGCGAGTGGCCGCCCGCGGCGTCCCGGAGGCGGCTCGGCGCCGCCGCAGTCGTCGCGCTGCCCGGCGTGCCCGGGTGCGCCTTCACGCCGGCGCCGCGGCCGGCGCCGAGGCCCGGCGGCGCGCCCCAGAGCCCGCCCCAGGATCGGCTCGGGTCCGGCATCTGGACCTGCGTCGGTGGCGCGCTGCTCGAACGATTGATGTCCTTCGGGTGGTAGACGATACCGCCGGGACCGCTGCCGGCAAGCGGCGCGGCGCCCGGGTCGGCCTGCGCACGGTTCATCAGCGCCGCGAGCTGGCCCTGCGGCTGGTTGCCCTGGGCCGCCTTGGGCTGGTGGACGGTTTCTGAAGCGGATTCCATGATGGCGGCGGGAAAGACGTTGTCGTCGTCGTGGTCGCCAGAGGGCGGAGGTGCAGGGCGGCGGAGGTCGCGGGGACTGCGGAGATTGCGGTCGCGGCGCGTCGGGTCGCGTCGCGTGCTCGGGGGCGGCACGGGAACAAGGTACCGGACGGCACAACAAAGGGTGGGATACTACAGGACGAAAGGAGGAAAACGATATGAACAACGATCAGGAAAGAACTATGTGCACTATAAACAACCCGTTCAACGTGGGGGAGAGGAGCGAAACGTCGCAGCCGTGACGCAGAGCCGTCAGACCATCCTTGGATATGTCTAGAATGGGTCTGGTCGCCGGTATGCCACTTGCGCAAAAAGGCACGCGCCGGTTCGGAGCGCGCTTCCTGGCGTGGTCGCTGCGTGGTCGCTGCGTGGGCACCCCGCACGCTGTGGCCGCACCAGTCGCTCTTACACCACCACGCCAACATGACGGCCCTGTCCAGCGCCTCCAGGCGTCCGTCCTCCTCGCCATCACCATAGCGCGTGCCGTCACCTCGTCGCCGTCCGTCACCGACGCTACCGTGCCGTATCGCGCCGCGATGGCTTCTCTCCCGCCGGGGTATCATCCGAGATGGACGCGATGGGCGAACTCGCTTTCTGGGGGGGGCAGGTCGGGGGGCCGCATGGGTCAGACCATCCGCCCGCGTGCCGGCGATGGCGCTGCGCGGCTCCCCGACGGCCCGCGCGGTCAGGGCCGCCGCTCCGCTCGCGGAACGCGCGTGAGACGGCGGCGGCACCGGCCGCGGTGATGGCGCTCATGGCCGTGATGGGCCAGCGGGCGGCCATCCCACGGAGCCTTCCTTTCCTTCACCGGTCTGGCCGTGCCGGGGCCCCCGGCGAAAGGCGCGTCGGGCCGCCGGACGCCGGCGCGTCCACATGGGGACGACACGTCCCGGCATCCGACGCGCTTGCCGCTCGCTGCGAAGCGACCGGCGACCCGGCAGCCTGCGTCGGAGTCAGCGGCCTGGGCCGTCCTGCCTGCACGCCGACGCGGCTGGGGCCTCGTCCCTCGACGCCGCTTGCCGCGACCCTCGGTTCAGCGTCGCGGCGGCGCCGCCGGCAACGTCTTCGGCGCGTCGACTCGGTCAAGCGGCGTGTCGACGCGCCAGATCGCCACGGAGCCAGAGGGGATCCCAACATCACACCGGACAGCGTGAGCGGCCCTCGCGGAGACGCTCAGGAGACCGTGTCGCCTGCGGGATCAGCGCCGATCTCGGCCCGGATCTCGGCTCCCAGGCGCGCGTTCCATTTTCGACATCCGACGAGAGGGCGACGATGCGCATGGACGCATGCGCCTGACGAACCCCGCGGCCGGGCCGGGCCGGACGCGTCGTAGTTCCCCATGCGCGGCCGCGCAGGGGAAGCGCTTGGGATCGACCAGCATCACCGGCAAGCAGCGCCATCGCCAGCCGTCTCGGACGTCTCAGCGCAGCGCAGCGCACTCGAGAATCAACCTCCGCCAACGTGTGAGTGGGTCGCCCCCTTCGCCTTCCGCCCACGCTCTCCCGTCCTTCCGCGCTGAGACGGCCGACCTGGCCTGGCCTGACCTGGCCTGGCCTGGCCTGGCCTGGCCTGGCCTAGCCCCGCTCTGCCCAGCCTTTGGGGTGGGGGGTGGCCGATCGCGAGCGATCGGCTGGTCCGACCGAGCCGCTGGGTCCATCTCACAGCCGCCCAAACCCCATCGCCCCGTGGTTTCACCCGTCGTCGACACAAACGCGACGTCGCGTGATCTGTTTTGGGATGGTTGACCCGTAATCACGGCCGACATGCGTATGACGATCATCATCGTGATCACCATCATCACAGGGTTCCGTCAGACGAGCCAGCGCCCATCGCGCGACGATGACATTTCTGTTGACACACACATAGGGGACACATACATAGGGCGCACACATTGGGAGACGGGCAGGAACGCGAAGCGTCATGCATCGCGATGGCAATCGACCAGTGTGATGGGGTTTAGAAACTGATCACGACCGCGTAGAACCCACCGCACTCCAGGGGTGCGGCCGGGGTTTGCCGTCTTCTGCGAGATGGGCGGAGAGGTCGAGGCTCACTCGAGAAAGGAGCCCAACTCCGACGACGGGGAAAGCCCATCCGCCATACCGCTGGCGCCGTCCATGACACTAGCCAGCGAGCTAGCCACGAATAGGCTGTCATCATCAATGTCTTCGGCGTCTTCGTCATTCTCGTCACTATACGTGACATCGTCGGCCAACACGTCATCAAGGCTGCCATGAATGGCATCACCAGCTTCTTCTTCTTCCTCCTCCTCCTCGTAGCCACCAGCATTCGTAACGAACGCATCGGAATTCTGATGGGTCTGGAAGAAAGCCAGCACGGGCGCCACGTCCTCTGCAGGGAAGCCAGGCCCGATCGCCTCGTCATCGAATCCCTGGCTCGAATCATGCGACGCGTCAGGGTGCTCGTGGGCAGGAATGGACGAGGCCCATGTGAGCTCCGACGACGTGTCGCTGACCACACTGTCGCCGTCCCGATCCACGCCGTCATCAGACTCGTCGGCATAACCGTGAGAAATTGCGAGGCCGTCGACCGCGACTGGACGAAACACGTCGGCGCCTCGTTCGACGCGGTCCGCTACCATCCGTGGGTCGTACAGCACGGAGACCGGCGACGCTGGCCGCGATGACATAGCAATCGGACTTGTCGTCTGCGGGGTTCTCGCGGTTGTCAGCTCAACGATGGGTGCGCTTCGGGTCGCTGTTGCATGGGGCGCTGGGTGCCTGAGCGCATGCATCTCAACGCTCAGGCCGTCAAGACTGGTTCCAACAGTCGCCGCAGCGGTCGTATGCGGCAAGTGGCTCGCAAGCTGCGCCTGGGCGCGGGCAAGAATGGCATCAGCATCTGTGCCGAGGGTGGCGTACATGACGGTGGCACGGGACGACTCTGAACCTTCTGAGAGAAGGGACCCTTCTTCGAGTGCGGCATCCTCATCCTCGCTGTCGTCGATAGCATCACGTGCACTGTCCTGATCACCCCTCTGGTCTGCGTTCATCTCAAACGAACCGACCACCAGACCGTTTTCTTCCTCCTCACTGTCATCCGTACTAGCGTGCGCAACGGAGAGAATCCCCTCCGAGGCGTTGTCGTCATGCAATGAAGACGCGCTGGGGGCCGAGGAGGCCGTGGAGGCCGGCATGGCGTGATCAAAGGACAGAGTCGACAGCAGACGGATACTCGCCATGGCCTCCTGACGCTCCTCCGGGTCCGTCTCCATGTCCGTCTCGGCCTCCATCCCGCGTAGCGGCCGCGGCGGTGATGCCGCCAAAGGGCCTGAAGCCTGCGCTAGGATCGGAGCCTGCAGCGAGCTCATGGGCGCAGGATAAAGCGGCGTTGCGTGATGACTGCGTGACTCATCAGTCCCAGTCGCCAGACGAGATGCGGGCAAGGACGGGGACGGCGGCATGGCCGGCGGCACCGTGAACGGCACCGTTATCGACGGCTCCAGCGGCACACCCGTTGTTTTCAGCTCGGTCACAACAGATGGCGTGTTCACGGTGGCAATCGGCGCCGCAGTTGCAGGAAGCAGATCCGGCGCCGAGGGCAGCGAAGCCCGTGTCATCGCAGGCAAGAGATGCGCGCCCTGGGACGACACGTCAGCATCATGCTTTACCGCCGATTCACGCAATGAAGGAGGGCTGTCGCGCGTCGATCGGCGGCCATTGGCCAAAAATAGCGCGGCATCCTCCGTGGTCGTGAGTTCATACACTATCGGCCCGGCGGATGTGTCGGGATCAACGGCCGCCGCAACAGCAGCAGAGGGAGCGGGGGCCGGAACCGTCGAGTGGTCATACATCGCATAAGACGTATGCGCATGGAACGACGCATAGAAAGCATCGCCTGCATCGGGGACACCAACACCGACACCGCCGACATTTGGGAGAGGAAGATCAGCATAGGGATCGTGGAATCCGTGGGTTGCCATATGCGTCGCGGTCGAGGATACTGCCGCATCGAAGCCGGCTTGCATGCGATGCAGATAGGCTTGATACTCCAGCAGTTCTGTGTCGTCGGCCATCGGCGATGGAACGTAGGAATCAGGGCGCAGGTCGCGATGAAGGTCACTATCATATCCATAGTCGTAGGAGTGACGCGATGTAGCACGACGGTCGTAGTCATCTAGCCCGTTGAGATAAGTTCGGTCTTGCGAAGTCGCGTCGTAGCGTGACGTACCGTGGGCTGTGCGAGGCGAGCTATTCGCAGGAGCTTCTGGAACGCGGGATGATGACACTCCCACGACAGAAACCGCTGGCGCCGCAATCGAGGTGGCTGATGTGGGCTTGGGCGCGGTGGGTACAGGGGCCGATGCAGGCTGTCCTGCCTTCGACGACAGAGACGTGAGCGGCGCTGATCCAAGAGTTACCGGATTGGTGTACCGCACGTCGGTCTGTGTCCATGTTGTGAAACACAACTTGCGGGGCTCAAGCAAAAACGTCTGTGACCCGCGATCGCGCATGATGGGTGCCGTTGTCTGGCTGGACTGAGTGATACACATGACGGTGGGCCGAGGAGCCACCACGGGCACCATCACTGGCGTTTCCGCATTCGTCATGGTAGTAGAATCCCGCATGGGCGGCCGCGGACGAGCCGTCGGCGCCGACTGAACCGGCGCTGGGGCAGACATCAGTACAGGCGGAGGTATCGGGATCGGGGCATTCCACTGCGTCGCACGGGACACCATCGCTACCGGTGGTTGCACCCTAACGGCGAGTGGCGGCACCGCCACGGGAGTCACTTGGGATGGCTGTGATGTAAGGCGTTGCTCAGCACGGGCCAGTTGCGACTCAAGCCGCGTGCGCACAGTAGCATGCTGCAACTGGACTCGTCTCAGCTCATCGGTGAGCGAGGCAACGCGGGCCGTGAGATGGGCGTGCTGGGCCGTCATTTCTGCATCGTGGGTGGCAGACTGTGTCGAAAGACGAGTCAAGTGTGCCTGCAGCGCCGTATATCGCTGCTGCCAATGGTGGAGCTGCTGACGTAACGCATCCGCTTCAGCAGCCTGACTCGGCGATAGTGGATCTTGAGACGGAGTCGAGCTCACCTTGGGCAATGATACCGGTGCTGGTGCATGCACCACAGGAGGAGGTGCCAGCGCCGACTGAGGCACTAAATGCGGCGAAGTCGCTAGCGCGGGTCTAGCTGTCGGGAGCTGCAGTGGTGTGGTTTGAGTTTCACGCGTGGTCAAGGCCAGCTCGATGGTAGGCGTCTGGACGGCCGTATCGTGAGTTGTACGACCCGTGAAAGCGGCAGCGGGGGGCTTGACGTCGACAGGACTGTGAGGTAGCATGGCGGGGTCGGTTTGCACGCCGGTGACTGCACCCACCAGCGCGTCTGCTGCATGATCGACGTAAGTGATGTCGTCAAATTGCACAGCACGATCGTGATGAGGCCGTAAAGCCTGATCTTTCTGTTGGCGAATCGCTTCGAGCTCGCGCTGCAAACGCGAGGCTTGACGCTCAGCCCGCTTCCACCGGAGCAAAATGAGTTTGCGATCCGCTTCCGCATCAGGATCGGCGAAAGAATGCGATGTCGCCGGCGGCGAAGACGACGGATTTGATGGTTGTGACGCACGCTGCGTCTTGCTCAACTGACGTCGTCTTTTTGCAACCAGTTTTGTGTAAACAGCAATCATCTCTGGCGTTGCTGGCAACGCCCCAGGTGCAGGAGCCGAAGATGGGTGCGGGCGTGCTACCAATGGCAACGTCGTCCCATCCAATTGTTTTGCCGCCTTGAAACGCCGTTTGGCCACCAATTTGGTATATGCGGCGATCATCTCGGGCGCGGCAGGTCGTCCCCCGCGCGGTGCTACCGCTGGTGTACTCGGCGCCACATGCAATCGCCACACAATCTGTTGTAAGCGGCGATTGACGGACCGCTGACCCGGAGCATTGAGCAGCGCCATGACATCCAGTAGATCCGCCAGAATGGCCTGGTGCGCCGACGGTGTAGCGGAAGATGACAAAATAGCCGCACCTTCGGCAAGCGCGACATCCGACGGCATGACCGTCGTTGTTGCGTGATCAGCCGTCGCAGCTTTTACACGGGTATATAGGTGCTCAAAGATGCGTTCCAGCAGAGTCATACGTCGACGCATGATACGATGGCGGCGATCGATGGCTTCCTGTGGATCGACCTTTTCCACCACAAGCGATGGCACACTCGATGATGACTGCACAGGAGGGCTAGCAAATGCAGAGCCCGCCACTGGCGTGGGCACAATCGGATCACTCGTCATGGCTGATCTAGACGACGGGGATAGGGCGGCGACAGCCTTCGGTCGGGCTGTAGGATCCGACAAGGCTGATAAAGTGCGTGGCCCCGTGGAAAGAGGATCCGTTTGGCAAGCAACTGCTCGCTTCGCGGCGTCCCGTGCCGTCTGGAGCACCTTCGCGACCGCGGCAAAGTGCTCCTTCTCGGTACGCAACGCATCCACTTGACGTTCCAACAGCATGACTTGCTTTTGGTGTAATCGGACACTCGTTTCGGCATACTGGACCCGATCGAGAGCCTGTCGCACGGTCAGCTGCATCATCCGTTCGTGCTTCCACGTTGCGAAACGCTCATTCTGTAGTAACCCGTCAAACATTTTTGTCGTTCGCACAAGCGAGTTCTCGAGCTGCGTCACTTGATCGGCATGTGCTACAGCCACGAGCTGGTGCTCTTGCTGATCGCGCGCGCACTTCTCGGTCAAATAGGTGCTCCAGGCCGTCATACGGGCCATCTTGGCTTCATAGACGGGATCGGGTCCGGCTGATGCTGGCGGCGCGGACGACAGCGGCAGAAGAGACGAAGAGGCTGGCTGCGCTGGCACTGCCATGGCGCGACGGCGCGCATCATGATAGAGGGCCACCAGCTGCTTAACATCGCGGAGTGCCCGGCTGAGTCGGGTTTTGGCCTCTGATGCCGACTGGGCATCCTCGCCAGCCGACGGCGACGGCGAGCGAGGCGGGGGCAGGGTGCCTGCCACCGTCAACGCTTCGACGCTCGCCAGACGTTGAGTCAGCTTGCCTGCCGCTGAACGGCACCAGCGGACCAGCTCGGTGTAAGCTTGCTGGGTCGAAGGCGAGACTTCCCGCTCCGATAGGGCGCGCAAACGCGCTTCGGCGTCCTGTAGCTTGACCTCAAGACTCTCACACTGGTCGTGCAAAATACGGCGTCCGGCTTCGCATTTGTGGTAATTGCGTTTCCAACCATTCACCTCCGCGTCCAGGGCGTCAACGCGCTCTTGCAGAATGTGGTTGTCGGTCATGAGAGCATGATGTTGCGAGCGGAAGCGCACGACGGCTTGCATCGATTCTGGCATCGGCTCAGCAGTCGCGTGAGCCGCGCTTAACGCCGTCTGTAATGCCATTGTTGGTGTCGTCGATATGATCGGCGTCGACGCCAGCGGTGTGAGCGGCGAAGCCGTCGTCTCCAGCATCATGGGAGAGGGCGAGGGCGTATGTGTCAGCACGACGGGTGACGAGCCGGCGGCCGTCGATGGCGGTGCATCGGTCGCCATGACCGGGGTCACCGGATTGACCAGTGGCGAATCCATAGCCACAATGGCGACTGAGGGCACTGACGTTCCTGCCTCAAGCAAAGCCGGTGAATGGGGCATGGATTGCGACACTGTCACAGGGTTTGCCGGAAGATTCGACGGCAGTGCAGCATCGCCTACGAGACCCCCGTGCGCGACCAATGGTGTCGACAGAGGCGACGGCGGGACCGGCACAAGGGAGGCCATCGACAGGGGGGATTCCGATGAGTCACTTTCATCACCATGGTTGTCCAAGACATAAGTCGCGCGAGCCGACAGGGACGGTGCCGGTACCGCGGTGGCCGATCCATCGTCTGAAGCGTGGTGATGTAGGCCGATGCCCGCGGCGCTACTCGGACGAGCCGGAACAGCACTGCGGGCAACCAGACTACGGGGCCGTTTCGGTTGTGGGGAGGGCATCGACAAAGACGCCGTGGCCGCGGATGTGGCCATGGCTGCCACCGCACGGTCGTGGGCGCGCTGCAATGCCGCAGCCTTTGACTCGGCCACAGCAAGCTGATTCTGCAAACCCTTGATTGTCTGCTCAAGCTCCATGGTCGCTGCATGCGACGCTGTATGCGCACGATCAGGTTGAGATCGGACCAAGGTGCTCGCAGGAAGTGGCGCTGATGACGGCGCCGGAACAGATGGCGAAGTCGCCGCGAGCGAGGGCGATTTCGATGAAGCCGAGGAGGAAGTCGCTGCATCACCCAGGGGTGCTGCGGGATGCGCTGGTGATGGCGTAGTCAAGGCTGCAAGGGCTCGATCCTGCGCGGCAGCTCTCTCGGTCGCCGCCTTCTCCGCCTCCGTCGCTTTTCGTACCTGTTGTAAGGCAGCCTCGGCATCGGCCAGGTCAGCACGGACCTGGGTGATACGAACACGTGTGGCAGCCAGGTCATCAGACGCTTCACGAGTCGCCGCTCGCGCCGCCGCGGCCTCAACACGAACTTGGTCGAGCGAAGCCGTCGCGGTGGTCACATCGCCTCGGATGGCGGCCACCTGGGCAGTCAGCTGATCAACGGTCTGCTGTCGCGACTCCAGCATTGTCTGGAGATGCTCCACGGCGTCATGAAGGTGATCGTGTTCGATGCGAATCCGCCGGTAAGCATCCATCGCGCCACGCTCAGCGTCTCGCGCCAAATCGGCTGCGTGCTCGAGCTGACGCACGCTTTGCGCTGTTTCGTCGAGCAGCAGAGCCGTCTCGGCATGTTCAGCACGCTGCTGCTCATTGCGCCGGGTCGTCCGTTCAAGATGTGTTTCAGCCTGCCGGATGGCATGACTCAGCGCTTCATGCTGCCGCTGCAACGCCTGAATTGCTATCAGCTGCTCCTGTCGCTGGGCTTCCAGTGATGGTGACGGTGCAAATGGCGGTGGTAAAGCTGTTGGGATCCCATCCGTTTGAACGGCCATCGACTGAGTCGCCATAGAATGGACGGGTGCGGATCGCAAAGGAAGCGGCGACAGGGGTACCGCCGGCGGCTCCCTACTGGCTACATCCCGGGTCGCCGATCCAGCCGACACAGGCAATGATGCCTGACTGGCGGCCTTCAGCTGCGTGGTCAGATTATCACGATCGGCGCCCAGCTGCGCAAGCTTCTGTTTCAGATCAGCGCTGAGCACGGTAGCGGCTCGGTGATCGGCCAGCATGCGTTCACGCGCATCAACCAGCATGGCGTCCTTATCGTCCAATCGCTGAGCGAGCGTTTGTTGCTGATGCTCGGCTTGTGCTAGTGTTGACTCGTACTGTGCTTTGAGCAGCTTGCTATGTTCGTTAGTCATCGCGAGCGAAGCCGCTAGCTCGTCGTAGCGTCGCACGTGGTCGGCGAGCTGCTGCTGTGCATGATCACGTTCGGCTGTGATCACACGCACATCACGCTCCTGCGCGGCCGTCAGCTCCTCGACCAGTTGCTCATGGCGCGTCCGCGCCACACGAGCTTCGGTCCTCACAGTCTCCAGATCAGTCGAAAGACTCGCCATCTGGGCCGACATGGTCGCCCGCTGGTCTTCGGCCCACTCGAGCTCCTGGCGATGACGCTCGCTATCCGCAGCGCGGGCATGACGAAGATGCTCCATCTCTTTCATCAATCCGTTCATTTGCGCCTGCGTTTTGGCCGCCAGGTCGATGCGCTCCGACAGAGTCTCCTGAACCTGCGCCACGTTAGCCTGGAGCTGCGCCGCCCGTTTTTCGGACGCAGCGGCCTGCGACTCCGCGAGACGCAGCGCATGGCCCAGATCCTCAGTCTGGGCCCGCGCCGTCGCGAGCTCCTGCTCGCGGCTGCGTATCGCAGTTTGCAACTCTTTCATGGCTACTTCGTGCTGTGCGGCCGCAGCTCGTCGCGCCGCTTCGCACACATGAATCGACTTTCGCGCGGCTGCCAGCTGGGCCACCACATTGTCACGCAAGACAGGCGATTCGCTGTTGTGCACGGCAGCCATCCCTAGCATGGGGGTTATCACGTGACGTCCTGGCTCAATGGACGGTGTACTAGGGTCGAGCAAGGCCGGAGTCGCCATCAGTGGTTGGCGGGAGGTACCGGTGACCGGTGCCGTCGCTGGTGATGGGAAGGGGAATGCGTCGGGGAAGGAAACGGGGGGCAGGTCGAGCTCATCGCTGCCCACGGACGTGCCCCTCGAAGGAAGGCTGGAGCGGCGCGTGGTCGTCGAGCCTTCATCCACGGTGTAGAACTCCGTGTCACCGTTAGAGATCTCTGAGTGGGAGATCACCGGCGACAAAAGCAGGGCCGATGGCTGTGCTTCGGAGCGGGCCTGTGAAAGTGACGCTAGGGCGGCGCGAGCTGATGTTGCACCCGGGGTATTGAGGGGATTCGAGCGACTGACCAGGGTTGGAGTAGGCAGTGACAACGTGGTCTGTGTTTCCACGTCAATGCCCGTCTCCTGTGTGGTCAGGAGCTGTGAGTTCGAAGTAAAGTATGCGGCTTGCATCGAACCATGCAGCGCAGATCGGATCAGCGGCTCGGTGTCAGCATCAGCCGTCCGCGCGAGCCAAGCTGTCATCCGGCGCTGTGCAACTTCGTCGATATGCCATCCATCGCCAATCATCTCATCACTCACATTCGCATCAAGCTCCAAAGCGACATCGGAGAACCGGTTCGTAAGACTGCTTGCGACTGGCTCAAACGCGGTCCAGTCAAACATACCACGATGGGTCGTTACGCCATCGTCAAAAGCTTCATCCGCCTCGTCCCGCTCTTCTGCCTCGTGGCTAGGACCGTCGTGGCTTTGATCGGGTGAGCCGCTTGGGTTCCACAGCGCCTGGGGCGGGATTACAACCTGAAGATGGTGCGACAGCGGGGTATCGACGAGCAAGTTGGCACACTGTCGCCACTCATCATGCCACGTCTGCGGCGGCACATCGCTGACCAACTCGCCGCTCGCGGTCCGCAGCGCATGCGCTAGCTGGGCGATCTGGTGATTCGCAAGCAGGCTGCACCCTAGCGCCCGCATCGCTTGCGCATTCCCTACACGCGTTGCGGGAGCGATCTGGGCAAACAGCTGCACGCGCTGGTTCTGGAATAGCCAAAGCAATCGGAACATCACGCCCAGGTATTGCTGACTCGCATTGCGCCAGTGCTGCGTCTCCATAGCCATCGGCTGCAGCGCTGCTTCATACGTCGTGCACACTGCGCCGTGACGTTTGATGAGTGATACCAGCACCTGCTCCGTCTTGGCGTGCGCGGCTTCCAGCTGGGTGACTGTCGCATCGTGGACGGTCTGCTTCAGCCTAAGGTCGTCCGCCAAGGCCTGTTGAGCTGATTGGCAAGTCTCCAGCTGCGATTGGGCCTCGTCGTACATGGCGAGAGCCCGCTCGGCTTCAGCTTGCCATGCAGCACGAGACGATGTCTCTGCGGCGAGCGCGCTACGCGAGGCGTGCAGATCGCGGCTCAGACGGGCCACTGTTTGCGCAAGCGCCGATGGGTCCACAGTACCAGCCGCAGCATCCCCAGCATCTGAAAGGTCTGCAGAAGTACTGGTTCCGTGGTGTCCCGAGGCCAAGTGACTCGCCTGCTGCATGGCGCGTTCCTCAATAGTCGATTCGGACACCGGGCCGCGCGGCTGGGGTCGATCAATCAGCGGTCCATGGTCGTGGTCCGAGTCGGAGTCTTCAGCAGACGCCATCGAGCTGGCGTAGTCAAGCGCGGGGATGACCGTGTCGACCATGGGCCGTTCCGGCCGGTTACGGGAAGGTGTGGTGGCGAGGATTTCGTCACGGACGCTGAGGCGCGAGCTTTTAGTGGAGGCCGATCCTGGAGGAGGCGGCGATGGCTCCCGCTGGTATACGGAGAGCACGGTGGACGGCACCATCGCCACGGAGCGCTGCTTCCATGCGACGAGCTCGGTTTCCAACGCTTCCAGCTGCGTGGCACGCGCCACGTCGCGCTGATGGATCGCCACAAGCGCATCCCGCTCGATCAGCAAGCGCTGATACTGCGCCTCACGCTGCCGTGCTTGCTGCCGGGCCTCGTGCAGGGCCGTCGCCAGCGTCTCAGCGCGCTCGAGCGCCAGCTGAGCTCGCTGCTCTGCCGCTACTCGCTGAGCCTTCTCTGCCGCGAGCTGCGAGCGGAGTTCCACAGCGGTCATCAGACTGGCCGCGATCTCGGGCCAATCCGAGTCCTGCTCGTCCGCTCCGGACAGCCGATGGGCTGAAGGACCCTCGCTGGCTTCTGCGGCGGCCGCAGCGGCGCGTGCCGCCGTCTTGGGCAAGAACTGGACAAAGCGGGCCAGCGTCGCCTCGAGCTCACGGAGCCGTGCGCGGGTCGCATGGTGCGCCGAAATTTCGCGGTACCATCGTGGCAGAATCTCATGCGGATTCTGAAGGGCCGCGCGATCCCGCGCGATCCCGGGACTGCCGATGCTCGTCGCACCGGAGACATGGGGTGGGTGCGCGTGGGTATAGGGTCCCGCCACGTCAGACGATCCGAGTCCGACAGCGGACAACACGGAGCCACGGCGCATGAGGGCCACGAGGCGCCGTGGCCGGAGGACGGCCCACGGTAGCGGAGACGCAACTCACCTCAACCGACGGCGTCTCTCGCTGCTGAATTTTCTATGACGAGGCAGATGCGGAGAGGTACAGATCGAAGTCTAGCGAGGTATTTTAAGAGTGGTCAGCTGGATTATAAACGCTGGGGTCACCGCGCGGGTGTCCTTCAGGTGAATTAGATATAGCACCACGCGGGCGGAGTGTGGAGCTGTCACAGCTGAGAGTTAGGTGGAGGGTGCACCCATGTCAGGAGGGTGCCGGTGGGCGGTGGCATGGGTGTTCTCACATCCTTCGGCACGTCTGGTGACGCCAGCCGCTGGCACGTGCGAAAGCGAGATAGCTTCTCGCACGTGGCACACGCCTTGCATTGTTCGGAACAATACCAGGGTGGCGGTGTGACGAGGGCGGATGATCCTTCCGCACCCAGATCGCGGCCGCTGTACAGGTGCCGGCGGTCTGCTGTACAAGCTTTTGTGTTGCGTTGCGGGTGGCGGTGGCGCAGCCGTTTGCGTGGCTCAGCCGACGCTTTCTGCGCCGCCTTTTCGGGGCCAAAGGGCCGCCATTACCGGTAGACGGCGGGCGGCGGCGGCGGCGGCGGCCGTTGTTGAGCGGCAAGGAGCGGGAACTTGAAAAAGCAAAGAATGAACCGATCGGCGCCGCTCGTTGGTTCTCCGTCGATCATCTGGTTGGTCAGCCACGCCTGCGATTTGACGCTAGGCTGGGCGGCATCATCGTCGCTCGATCGCCATCCATCCTTCTTGGTGGGGATCGATCGGCCGTCGCCGCATACCCGGCTCCGCCCCGAGGCATGCCCTTGCTGGTGGCCTGCGTGCATCGCTCTTGACCCGTATCCTGCTGTCGCTCTCGGCCTCGCCATCCAACCCTCCATCCCCCAAAGATCTTGTGCCGTTGGATCATTGGCCGGTGGTGGAACGTCCGATCGGCGGGTCCCAGATTTTCCGGGGCACGGGTGGAGCTCCACGAAGTGTCTTCAGCCCGCCACCGCCGCCGCAGCGCATCCCGTGCAGACGACGCCACCCATCCGCCCTCGGCCACCGCAGCGCTGTCTAGGATCGGGAACAGCCGGCCGCTTAGTCGCATCATTGATTTCTGCACGCCGCTGGTGCGTGCTGGCCCGCGAGGCGTATTAAGTCACGATGGTGGCTGAAGCGCCCCGGTCGGGACCGCCCGGCAGTGCCGGTGCAGGTATGGCCGCCACCTCTGCAGCACGGCCACGGTCACGGACACCGCTCGCTGTCGTGATCACGGTGCTCATGACAACGGCGTTCGCCCTCGTGCTGACCCGCACGCATTCAGCCGTCCCACGCGTGGTCCCGTACAGCCCAGGCCGCATCCATCCCCACGCTGCGGGGCCCCGCACCTCGTCTCCCTCGCCCGCCGCCGCCGCTGCGGCCGCCCATGCCAACTCGATCTCGATCGAGACCGTCCATGGCGGATCAAATGGTGACGAAGCGTTTTTGACGCTGGAGCAGCAGCAGACGCTGCTCCAGCACTACGCGCCGCTGGTGCGTCTGCATGCCCATGATTTGTGGATGCCTGCCGACCCCGCCAAGACGTTCGCCCAGTCGATGCCGAGTCCCGACGGCACAATTCTCACGATTCCCGAGTCCTTGTGGCGCGGCGATACGCCCTCCCGCGATGGCACGATTGCGGCCCCCGTGACGGCCCAGATCCGGCTCAACGGACCGGGCAACGTGACGTATTTGCAGTACTGGTACTTCCACCCGCTCAATGGATGCCAGGGCTTCCGCACGCTGGCTTGGCAGGGCTGGAAGGGCCGGCAGATCCAGAACTTTGAGTGGTGTCAGATGGCGCTGCATGTCGGCGACTGGGAGCATACGACGGTCCAACTAGATGGGTTGTGGGACCCGACAGGTCAGTTGTCGCCGCCGCCGGTCCGAAGGTACTTCCTCGCCCAGCACAACGGCGGCGTGTGGCTCGATCCGCGCGACTTTGAGTACGCGACCGACGAGGCCGGACGCGACCACCCGGTCCTCTTCTCGGCCATGAACTCGCATGCCTCCTACCATGTGCTGGGCACGTGGAAGAACCCGAACCCCATCTTTGAGCTTGTGTCGCGCTTTGTGCCGATGCTGACGCTGGGCGCTCTTAACAACCTGGACATCGTCGACGTCGGCGGCGAGGACGCGCCCGTGTACCTGTACAACGTGCACCGCGAGCGTGATCTGGGAGCCTCTTCGCCCGTCGCCTCGTCTCCAAGTGGTTCATCGTCCCGATCGCCCCGGCTGTCGGGCAGCCCGCGACGGCAGCGGGCCGCAGGGCTTCCGGATACCCGTGGGGACCCTCGTGCAGACGCTGAACTCGATTCGTTTCAATCCTCAGTGGGCGATGACGCGCCAGATCCTGACCGCTTTCTCGGTGATGATGCTAACGACGGCGACGACGACGAGGAAACGATGGATCGTGCCGACGACGGGGTGGTGGACGACGAGCCGCATGACGGCGATGCGACCCGCCATCGCGGCCGCCATCACCGCGCCCAAGCGCCGGATATCCTGCCCACGCACCGTCAAGCACGGATGCAAAGTCCGGGCCAAGGCACGCGCGGCGGCGGGTTCGGCGGGCAAGTGACGCTGCACGGGCACCCGGGCCGGCGCGCGAGCAAACCGCAGCGCGTGCTGTGGCGCACGTGGGAACAGCCCTTCCACGTGCTCATTAAGGGCCGGCCCGACCTCAACCCCGCCTGGGGTGAGTGGGCCGGGTCCTGGGGCCAGGAGGTCGACCAGGGCGACGTGCTGTTCCCGCCCGAGGGCGTCACGGCCCGGCTCTACCTGGGCGTGTGTATCCGCGTCGCACGGCTCGCCGGGTTCCTCAACTCCTTTGTCCGCGTTGCGGAGCGCGGGCCCAAAGGCCCGATGCAGCACCCGGAGTGGGAGTCGCTGGACGATCCGCCGCTGTCCCGGCTCGTGCTGCCCGTCGAATCGTCGCACCCGCATCACTGAGCCCCCACGCACCGTGTCCACCGCTGCTTCTAGACGCATGCGTGAACCTGCCGTCCATCGATCCATCGGTGCATGCGGATTAAGCGTGGGCAGCATCTGTGCTAAACAACCAAAGGACAACATGCGACTACGTGATACGTGTCGGGAACCCCAGGTTGGTTGGCCTCCCACTTTGGCTTGCGCGAGTGATTGTCGGTATATGCCATGACACGCTTGGACACGGTCGGCCCAGCTCCCTTTCTATAACATGACTCCTCTCCTGTTTCTCTCCATTCTCTCCAAGCCTTCCGTGAATCAGCATGCGCACCCGGGGGCCGGGGTCACATCTCCATATCTCTTGATGCGTTTTGTCTCGTTGGGACCCATTGGCACGAGGAACCATTGTTGCCGTCCGCAGCACGGACCACACCAGCTCGGTCGAGGGTGTCCCCAGCGCCCTCGAGCGGACGACGAGAGAGCACTCAGCGGAACTAGGAAAAAAAATGGAGAACGAGCAGCGACGGCTTGGCGCTTGTCCGCGTGCATGCAACCACGGGAATCGTTTCCAATAATTTTTTTTTTCTGCGGCGGACTTGTCTGAGACTGGGTCTTGCGGGTCGGCTCTCAGGGTGTCAGTCCGCGCGGCCGTTCCTCCTGCCGGATGCGGACCGCTTGCGACCCGGCGGCGCCGTGCTTGGCTCGGATCTGCTTCCGTGGAGGACCTCGCGCCTCCTGCGAATGCCGCGGCCGCCGATCGGCGGTCCCGTCGCCGCCGCATGCGAGAGAAAAGACGGGGCGACGACGAAGGCCTGCGCATGCCTCGCCGCCGCGGCCATGGGCGTCGAGGCCGTCGCCCGGGAAGGGGCTTGGGAAGGGGTCGCGCCGCATGACGGCCACGAAGCCGCCCCAGCAGGGCTGGCGATACCCGCGGCGCGTCCGTACGACGTGCCCAGCACGCGAGGCCGGCGGCGGGACGCCGAGCGGACTTGTCGGCGCGTGTCGGTCGCGACGGGCGCGCGTGCGCCGCCGGCGTGCGGCCCCTGCCGGGGCGGCCGATGAACGGGGAGTCCGCGCGACGGCCCAGGCGGCCGCCAGCCGCCATCATCGCGCTTCGTGCGCGCCGAGCACACCTCGGCCATGAAGGCCGCCCTGCGAGCGGCGGCGGCGTGGTTCCCGAACTCGGCTCCGATCCGTTCGGCACCGCGGCTGCGGTCCCTTTCAGTCCACCACGGCTGCAGCATCGATCCCCCCTCGCTGCCCGCGGAGCGGTCGTTTTGATTACGTCCTGCCCTCGGTGTCATCGTCTGCATGGCCACCGCTGGCGAGATCCTGAGGTCCCGATATCCCACCCCAGACCCGTCCCGTCCGCATCGCACGCGGTCCCGAGGATCGCTCTCCCACGTGGCTCGCCACACCCGTCCCGCGCCTGTATCATCTCGGCTCGTGGCTCCGTCCCCTATCCCGGTCTCCGGCGACCGGACATCAGCCGCTGGGCCGACGGACACGCGCTCCCGGTGAACCCGCAACACCGCCCCCCCATCCCATCGGCATCGCCGATCCGACGGCCGCCGCGGCTGCCAACGCTGCCGCGGAGGACCCGGCCGACCCCCCGCGGGCGCTTGGCTCGACGTCGTTGATCGTTGATCGCGGCACCGGCGCCACATCCAGCGTGACCGCCACGTGGTCCCCTCCGCACGATGCCCCGCCGACCGTCCCAGGCCTCGCGGCCAGCCGGCCGCAAACCGTCGGTGGCCGACGCACCCACACCCCGCTCGGGCCTCGGTTACAGCCCCGGCTCCGACGACCATGACCCGCTTCCGCCGCTCCACGCCTCGCGGCCCGGGCTGCGGGACACGGCGACCACCGACGCGATGGACGATGCGGCGCCATACGCGCGCAAAGCCTCGTTCAGCCAGGCCCTGCAGGAGCGCAAAGCCTCGGCCGCCGACCGATTTCTCGACCCGGCGATGGGCGCCGCCGCTTCCTTCTCGGCCGACTCGTACTACCAGCAGACCTCGCCGCCCCTGACGCACGCCCAGGGCTCGGGGCTCGCCGAGGTCTCTCCCTTTGACCATCCCCACGGCGCTCATGGCCACGGCGCCCATGGCCACGGCGCTCATGGCCACGCCCACGCCCACGCCCACGGCGACCATGGCCGCAACCATCGCGGCGGCCACGGGCGGCCGCCGCATCGTGGCCACGGCGGCCGCGCCCACGGCGGTCACAGCGGCCACGGGACCAGCGACGCCAACCCGCCAACCCGCCGCACGTCGAAGGACCTGCCACTAGCCCGCCCGGCCGTGCCGAGCGACAGCGGCCGCTCGGACGCCACCCACCCGGACTCGGACCACCCCCCGGCGTCCCCCGGCCCGCGCGACGACGAGGGCAGCCCGCACCCCTTCTCGCCGCCGCCACCACCCGCCAGCACCGTGCCGCGACCCGCGCCGTCTCCGCCCCAAGCCGCGGGCCTCTCGCCGGCCCCATGGCGCAGCACCGACGCGCCTGGCGGGCACGGCCTGCCGGCGATCCAGCTGTCGATCCCCGCGGGAGACGGCGCCGCCGCGGAAGTGCCCGGGTATGCGCGCCGCCACGACGACACGGACCGCGGCGGCCACAACGGCAGCGCCACAACTGGCGAGCGCGAGGTGTCGATGGACGTGCCGGAGTCGTCGACGAGCTCGACGGGCGTGCCGGACCGCGCGGCCGCGGGGACCGGCGCGGTGCACGACACGGCCAACCAGAGTCTGCCGACATCGCTGAATGGCGGCCCGGACGCCTCCGGTCCTGAGACGCGCTTCGACGACGGGACCCGCGACTCCGAGTCGGGCGGGCCCTTCGCGCCGCACAAGCTGCTGATGGCGGACGCCGTGGATTATGATTTTCTCGTGGACTTCCTCGACAACGCGCGCGGCGTCGATGCCGCGATCCCGCCCACGTCGTCCCCCCTGAAGCGCTGCAGCACGACGAAAGGCGCCAGCCATGCCCTGGGGGCGTCCCGGCGCTCGGACTCGGTCCGCAGCGACTACGGCGACGCCGGCGGCGGGGCGTCGCCCCTGATTCCGATCTCTGCCGGAAAACCCGTATTCCCCACGGCCACGCCGTATGACGACGGCGCGCCCGACGGCGCCGGGGCCGCGGGTGTGATGCCATCGCCCGGCTTCCCTGGGTCCAGCACCGAGCTCGCCGGCGTTGGTGAAGCACTTGGGCCGCGCTTCACCTTTTATAGCCGAGCGACGGGCACGCTGGCGGCGAACACGCTCGAATCGCTGCCCTTTGCCGAGCGCGGCGATGCGCTGCGGTCGACCCTGCGCCAAGCCCCGTTCTGGCTGGACGTGACCGACGTGACGCACTCGGAAATGCAGTTCCTGTCGCGGGCATTCGCCATCCATCCCTTGACGATGGAAGATATCCAGATGGAGGAGACGCGTGAGAAGTGCGAGCTGTTCAGCAACTACTACTTCATCACGATCCGCGCGTTCGACCAGAGCGGCCGCGACGGGGCGGGCCCCGCGTTCATGACTCCTGTCAACTTTTATCTGGTGATCGGCCGCGACTGCGCCATCACCTTCCACTCGCGCCACTTGCCGCACACCGCCAATGTGCTGCAGCGCATCCAACAGCTGCAGGCCTTTGGGCTCCAGATGACCCCCGACTGGGTCAATTACGCCCTGATTGACGACATCACCGACTCGTTTATGCCCTCGCTGCGGTTTGTCGAGCTCGAAGTCGATGCGATCGATGACCTCGTGCTGATCCTTAAAGAAAACGAGCAGGCGGATATGCTGCGCCGCATCGGCCACGCACGCAAGCGCGTCATGCAGCTGCTGCGCCTGCTCAGCACCAAGGCCGACGTCCTCAAAACGGTGATTAAGCGCACAGGCGAGCGACTGGCTCCCGGGAGCGAGACGATTCTCTACCTGTCGGATATCCAGGACCACGTGATCACGATGACTCAGAATCTGAGCCATTACGAGAAAACGCTCGCGCGCGCGCATGCCAACTACCTCGCGCAGATCTCGATCGAGATCACGGTCGCGTCGAACCGAACCAACGACGTCGTGATGCGCATGACGGCCCTCGCCTCGGTGCTCGTGCCGCTCAACGTCATCACGGGCATGTGGGGCATGAACGTCCATGTCCCAGGCCAGGATGCCGATTCCCTGGGCTGGTTCTTTGGCATCCTTGCCGGCATGTTCGTGACCGCCGTCACCACCTTCTATCTTGTCCGCAAGGCCGCCCAGATCTTGTAGATCTTCTGTTTTAATGGATATAGGGGTTTCCACCCCGCAGTGAGTGAAACGCCCACGAGGCCCCCCCTGTAGTCGCAGACGCTGGTTCGCCCAGCTCGGCTTCCTGTACTCGGAAGCAGCGGCTCGTACGTGTCCAGCCGCACCTTGCGAGCAAGGCATGATGTGCTGCGAGCACCGCTCATGACGCCAGGAGGGGTTCGGTGCTGAGCCCGAGCGGGAAGAGACCCGTGCGCCACAAGCGGCTGTGGCGCTGTAGCGCACCGGGGGAAAGCGGTGCACAACATGGGACACCATCGAGGGGCCACCCCGCTTCCCCAGGAATTGTCGCTTTCTGCCAGGCGCATCCGCATGCAATCGGGGCGTCTGTCCACGTGCGCAGCTGGCTCATCGCACGTGGATGATCCGAGCACGTGCCGATCTTCCCTGTCTGATTCTCCCAACTCAACCGAGCACACCAACGCTGACGAGCGGGAGACGCTGTCGCGACAGCAGCCGTCGTTGCCATCCTTTCGGATCGGATATGGCCTACTGCTAGTCAATTGACCTAGATCGTCCATCATAGTCGCGCCGCCAAGACGATGAGCGCGCCGCGGCTCGACCTGCTCATCATCTTTGTCCATGGCTTTCTCGGCTCGGAGGGCTCCTTTTACGAGTTTCCGCTGCACCTGGTGCAGCACGTGACCGAGCGCCTTGCGCAGGATGTCCGCTTTACCCGGCGGGGCGACAGCTGCAGTCCGCCGCGTGTCGAGGCCATCGTGTACCCATGCTACGACACCAAGAACCGCTTCGAGTTTGCGGTCAAGAAACTCCGCAACTGGCTGATTGTTCATGCCACCACGGCCCGCGCCCACCACGTCGTCCTCTGCGGCCACTCCATGGGCACCGTCGTGATCGCCGACACGTATCGCCTCATTTACAAGAAGGAAGTCGCCGCTGACGCTCGGCGCGACGCGGCTCGTGGTGCGACGACCGCGCCAGCAGCCGCCGATTCACCAACCGGATCCGGCCCGGCCACGTCGTGGTCGCTGAACGGCACATGGCCCGTCAATCTGATATCGCGCGCCGCCACGTCCGTCGGATGGAGCGCCACGGCCACGCCCAGGGCGACGACGACGACAACGACAACGACGACAATGACGACCGTGACGACGACGAAAGAAGCGACGTCGCTGACATCTCAAGCGTCGGCATCGCCCAGCGGATCAGGTGATGCTGAGCCGGCCCAAGCCGGGGTGTCGAGCACGACAACGGTGACAACCACAGCCGTGACCTCGACGCGGCATGAGGCGGCGGTCGATGCCGAATCCCATGGCGCCCATCACCGGCGGCATCATCTGCGCCCCGCCGCGACAGGCGCGGCCGAAGACTACGACGACATTCGCAATCTCATCAACATCGTCGGCGTGATCGCGTTTGATTCGCCCTTCTTCGGGCTGAGCCGTGGCGTGTTTACGCTGGCGCCGCTCATCAAGCTCCCCAACGTCGCCCAGGACGTGATGGCCTGGGCATACAAAGTGCTCGCGTCGCCGGAGGCTATGGTGCCCCACCTCGTGGACTACTTTTTACCGAAGGATCTCGTAGCTGACGGCCGTTTCGATGCGACGCTTGAGGCCAAGGCGCCTGCGGAGGCGACGCCCATTCCACAGGACGAGGCCGGCCAGCCCGTGCTGCCGGAGCACCTGCGGCCGCCGCCAGGCCTGGATTTCCAGCAGATGGCTGACTGGCTGGCCCAGCACCCGTGCGATGGTGAGCGGTTCGATGCGACGCAGGACGGTCCCCCTCCTGCAGGCCCGGCCGCTTCGACGATCGCGGCGGCTCCGACGCAGGCGATCGATGCGGCTCCGACGCAGACGCTCGAGCTGATGCTGTCCGAGCTCGCGTCGTCGTCTTCGCCCAAACTCTCGCCATCCGACCGCTCATTGCTCGCACGCTACCGCGCGGCCATCAAGGCGCTTCCGCCCACCGCCCACCGCCGCGCTCTGCTGTGGATCATTTCGTTCTTCATGCCGCGAAGCATCGTCCCCGCCGCGTCGTTCAACGCCGCCGGAGGGTTCCCGACGGGCTGGCACCAGCCGGCCGTCGGCTGGGCCGATGAAGCCTGCCGCCACCTCGAATTCCTCTTGCCCGTGCTCACGGGCTCCAAGGCCAGCGTGCTCGCCCGCGTCCAGACCCTGCGCGACGCTCAGCAACACGGCCGCCTGCGCTTCGCCGCGTTCTACGTCGTGTTGCCGCGCCGCGCAGCGACGTCGTCGGAAGCCCCCGTGCCACTGCGCCACTTCTGCGTTGCCCCGCCCGAGCCAGTCGCCGCCCACTTCTCGACGCTCGGCACGCGGATGAACAACGAAATCGATGCCCATATCTACATGTTCCATGCTGGCCTCGCCCGCGAGCACTACGTCTCCCTCGTCCAGCGGACGACCCAGGAAATTGTGACCCTCCTGCTCGACCACGCGTTGCCAGCCGTCTCGCGACCTGCTCTCACGCAAGGCGAGACCCCTGCCCCTCCGGCCTCGGCTTGATGCTCGTGCGCGGAGGCATTCAAGTAGAATAATTTAATATTTGTGTTGCTTTTTTTTGTGAGCACGCGCCGCGCTCGTCCCGACCAGACACGGCGCTTGACGCAGCCTTGGCGTATCCTGGTGCTGGCTACTTCTGCTGGCAGTCGGGGCAGTACCACTTGCCCGTGATCGTCTTGCCGGTCAACCCGACGCACGCGTAGTGGAACCACTCGATCTCGCAGTCTTCGTTGTCGCACGCAATCATCTCGCCAAACGAGACTTGGTTGCAGATGCAGTACGTCGGCTCGTTGGGATCGATCGCCATCTCCACCGTCGCGCGGTCCTTCACGTCCGACACGGCCGCGGCGGCGGCAGCGGCGGCGGCCGACGCTGCTTTCCCGCTCGCGCCCCCGGGCCCGCCGGACGCGGCATTCGCGGCGCCGGCACCGGCACCGCTCGCCAGAGAGGCCTGCGAAGCATGCGCGCTGTTGGCGGCCGCCGCCGCCCGATCCGCCGCTGCCGCAGCCTTTTTGCTGCCGCGGCCGTCCGACTGCACGACGCCCTTCTTCGACGCCGGCATCGCGACGCCCTTCGGCGCGGGGCTCCCGCCCTGAGCGCGGTGGTACTTGTCGCGATCGCGGCCGCTGCCGCTGCCGCCGGCCGCGGCGGCCGCCGCCGTTCCATGAGCGCCGTGGCTGTTGGCGCCGCCCGCGGCTGCCGGTGTCGAGGACGTCGACGCGGTGCTGAGGCGCGGCTCGTCGGCATCCGCCGCTGCCGCCGCCGCCGCCAGCTTGCTCTTGCGCTTCTTCTGCGGCGTGTCCGGATGGGCGTGCTGCTTGGTCTTGGCGGCCGAGCGCGGTCGGTCGACGGGCGGCGGGCCGGCCGGCTTGATGCCCGCCGGGGGCTCGAAGGCGGCTGCGCCGCCTGGATGGAGCACACGGAGCCCGGTCATCTGCTCCTCCTCGAACTTGGTGAGGTCGTCGTCGAGGCGCCGGATGTGGCGGTCGACCATATCGTAGGTCTGCTGGACGAGGGCGATCTTGTCGGCGCTGAAGCCCTGCAGATTTTTAAAGTCGCGGATGATGCTGCGGACCTGAGGCACACGGTCCTGCCGACGGCCGGCTTCATAGCCCTCGACGAAGTTGCGGATGTTGCCTTCCAAGTGGTTCAGCGTGCCCTGATGCCTGGCATCGAGGTCCATCAGCTGGATTCGAGGATTCGGCATGACGACGCGTGACCCGTTAACCAGTCAGTCGCATGCAAAGCCATGGGTGAGTCGCATGTGGACAAGGCGGCACGGCCGGGGAGCCGTTTCGGAGATATCGCACATCGCGCGGTGGGCATTACTTACCAAGGAGAACTGGCGCGTGACTTCATTCGGAAGCGCCTCAATCGCTGTGGGCATGAATTGGAAATGCATGCGGAAGGATCAGAACAGATCGGTGAGTCCGCGGGTCGCCAGGCCATGCATGACGTGGTGGCCGTAGAAGCAGAAGCATCCTACAGACGTCGATGACACGAGACGCGCCCGATGCCAGGGCATAACGGGACGATCCGCAGCGAATGCGGCAGGGCGCGGCGGGAGCCTGCGAGAAACACGCGCGGCCAGCGTTCATGGAGCAATATCGTCATCGTCGTCGTCGTCGTCGTCGTCGTCGTCGTCGTCGTCGTCGTCGTCGTCGTCGTCGTCGTCGTCGTCCCTACCACGACGATGCATCCGTCGCGGGAGGTGACGGGGCCACTTACTGTCGAGGTAGTCGTCCAGGAAAAGGAGCGCCATGGCGGCAGCCGTGTCGATGCGGTGGAGCTGCCAATGCGGCCGCGGCCGGGCCTCGAAGGACGCAGCGCCCGAGCGGGGCGAAGCGGACGCAGCGCGGGGGATGGAGTCGGGCGGATGGATGGATGGAAGGACTCCGACCGCGGGCGGGCCCTGACGTCGCGACGGTGGTGGGCGACGATGCGGTGGTGGCGCGTGGGGTCACTGGGCGTGTCCGTGCTGGTATCGTGGCCGTGTTCGTGGCCAGCGAGTTGAAGCGTCGAAGAGCGCAGAAGCGACACGCCGTGATGAAGATGCACTCGGGCAGCCAAGACGATCACCCATCCTGCGGCGATATCGCCGATACCGCGGCTACCCGGTCCTCCGTCCACGCCGACGAGGGCCGGCCCGCCTTCCTCGGTGGCTCGTGGAGAGACCGCCCTCGTGGCCGTTTCCGACAAAGACCTGCGGCCCAGTCGAAGGCAGGGGCCTTGCGCTGCCACGTGCCTGCCGTGACGCGGGTCCCGGTCCTGGCGCGACGCCCGACGCGGCTCCTGGAGCCGTCAGCCGAGCGAACCGGTCCGGACGCCGGCGGATCGGGACGCGTGGGCTCTCTGCGGCCCGGGAAGGCCCGCGCGTGCTCCACCATACGCCAGCGAAGGCGGCGGGCGCGAGACGATGCGAGCGGTGGCGCAGCCACGACGGCGCGGCACGGGGACCCACGAGAAACGCCACACCAGCGCCACACCAGCGACCGCCAGGAGCTTCGGCGTCCAAGCTCGGGCCCACCGCCACGGATGCCGCGGCGGTATGAAGCGGTGCACGGCACCGTCACCCCCTCGCTCCACCACGCATCCCCACGCGACGGCCCTGCCCATCGCGGCCCTGCTTCTGGCGACTGAGGTCCTGGGTCGGGTCATACCCGACGCGAGGGCCATCCTCCTGTGGAGCTTCCTCGCGGAAGAACAGGTGCGATCCTGATCATCGATTCGCAAGGCCCAGCCATGCGCTCGACCGGGACGGCACGACCGCGAAGGCGTCTGCTGTCTCGCCCCTGTCTCGTCACACAGCGTCGGTGAGACCCGTGTGGCCGCGTGACTCCTCCAGGTCGTGACCACGGCCTTCCCCCATCGCTTTCGCCAGGCGATGCGGATCATCCCGCGAGCTGCCGCGCTACCGCTCCAGCGAGCGCAACTGAATGGCCGGCACCCGTCCATCATCATGCTGATGGCTGCTCGCCCTCCCGGGCACTGATTGCGGCTGTCGGTGCTCATAAGATCCATGCGAGGTGCTGGATACGACGTGCCGTGTGCCGTGTGCCGTCTGCCGTCTGCCATGTGCCGGATGCCGGATGCCGGATGTCGGATGCCAAGCGCTGGTGGCGCCACATGCTTAGCGCTGCGGTCGCACATCGCTTCGTGCTCATCATCATTCCCGGGGGTACCGCCATCCCAGGACCGCTTCGCCGTATCAGCGGCTGCGCGTGGCGCCCGGGGGAAGCCGCGGCTGGTCGGCCGGTCAATGACGTCAAGTATGCCGTCATTGGTCAAGGCTCTGCGAAGCCTGCCACACGGCAACCGACTGCCCCGCCCATGGCCCCGCCCGCGGCCCCCCCCTATTTCCCCCGCGCCGCGGCACCGCGAAGAGGGAACGGGCACATGACACGCCCATGTCGGTCGACTGTCAAAGTGGTCAAGTATAAAAGGCCCAACCATCCCTGGGAACATCGTCACGGTGGGATCGACTTCATGGCCTCGGCAGTGGCGCGCCTGGATGCCTGGATGCCGTCTTGTCTCACCAACTCCTCATCGCGCCCACCCTCGCTCTCTCTTCCATTCTGTTCTCCCTATTGTTCTCATACACCATCACGGATCGGCATCGATCTTGACGATCTTCCGCTCTCTACCTGACCACAAATCAAACAGCTATCATGCCCAACCGCAACCGCAACAACAACGCTAACAACGCCGCCATGAGCAACAGCACCGTGCCCCAAGACTACGAGGTGGAGGCGGCCCGTGCCGAAGTCGAGGCCCGCGTCGCCCAGTCGGAAGCCCAGGACGCCATGCACATGGCCGGCCACGCCGCCTCGGACGCCGCCCACGCCGCCGGCACGGCGGCCTCCCACGCCGCCCAAGCCGCCGGCAATGCCGCTCAGGCTGCCGGCAGCGCCGCCCAGGCCGCCGTCCACCGCATCCAGCCCACGCTGAACCAGGCCAAGGACCCTGAGTTTGAGCGCGCCGAGCGCGAATACAGCCGTGTCCGCCGCATGCGCGACGAGTAAGCGCCGCTCATCCACCGCTGTCCCAGCCGCGCCCCTGCTGCCGCCACTGCCGTGCGCGGCTCTCCTGAGGTCATCCTTTCGTGGGGCGCGAGGTGAGGCGAGGTCGTTGCTTTGGCGTTGACCGTCCGACCTGCGCCCATCGCGCTCATCACGCCGATTGCTTCACTCGTGTATATAGAAATTTCAATGCGTGCCTCTCCATAGAAAATGAGACCTGAGCGAGGGCGGAGTTTCCCGTGAGCAATAGAATCCTATCCATGCAATCGCAGGGAATTCATGAGACGTGGGGCGTAGGCCGTGACGAGCATGGGTCACGATACCAGCGTCGTGTCGACGTGGCCGCCCGTATGGTCACGTGGCATCATGGACCCCACGGCGACCGCCACCACCCACCCAAATACGGCGTTGCCTTCACGACGGCGTCGATGGCCGCCTGCTGAAAGACGAGGCGACCCGCATCTCATGGAGACGGTCGAAGCCTGCCTCGATCGATGGGGTCTTGCACGGACGTGGCGACGGCTTCCTACGACATGACCAGCTGACGGCCCCGTGCACCCCATCGCCCCTGAGTCGGCCATGCCGAACTCTCGGACCCTTGTGACGCGATAGAGCACCAGCAGCGAACCACACCGCGCGCATTTAATGCGCGATGACGAATCCCAGCCATGCCATGGGACTCCAGATGTGGAGGTCGCTCGTGCATGATCGAGTGGGAGGGCCGCACGACGAGAGGCCGAGGCCACCCATCGACCCGGCCCGATGGCGACAGCCGTGGTCGATGGCGACGGCAGCGGGGCGGCCGCGATCGGCAGCGGCGAACAGCGAACCGCACCGCCGTTCGCTGGCTTTCGGTGGCCATGCAGGCCATGCTTGCCGCTCTGCCGTAGCGGGCTTGGCCCCTGGAAAGCCGCCAAGACGTGCGGCTGCCCCGGGAAAGTGGGAAGTGCCGGCGCGGACGGGTCGCGCGGGGCCGAGTCGCCCGTTCGAGCGCCACGCCGCTGGCAGCGCGACAGAGACGCTGCCCGCCACCACTGGCCGCGTCGCCTCAGCACGGCCTGACACGCGATGGTCGTGATTCATACAGGAGCTCCCGATGGCCCTTTCAGCAGGCGGCGCTGAAGCTGACGCGTCCCGCCGCGGTACGCTGAGGGGTGCATGCGACGCCCGAGTCCCGCTCCGTGGTCGCGTGCTGCCCTCACACGCACCGTTTTTGGACATTGTCTTGCTCGCCGACCAATCTCCCTGTCGTTTGGTGCTGTTTCCTTTCTTTTTTCGAACCCGTTCCACCCTTTCATCTCGCCACGATGTCTGACACCACGCCCACCACCGAGAAGGTACATTGGCCCTGACGCGATTGCGAAAGCGGTAGCGGTAGCGGTAGCGATAGCACGCATGGGGGCATACCCAGGCACATGAGCGCGAGCACATGCAGCACGCGCCGCGCGGCTACGCCGGCCGTCTACCGCAACAGTGTGACGCCCGCGTGTGGCGACCCGCGCATGCGCCTCTAAGATTCCCGAGGCTGCGCCTCACAGGGACGCGATGCCTGTCGACGCCCGAGTGGCTCCGGCCGCATGCGTCTCCGTGCTCATGAGCCGGTGCTTCACGTTCGCGCCCAACGTCGTCGAGCCGGGCGGACACGGTACTCTGGCCCACAGCACGACCCATCGGCCGCGCCATCCCACGTGGCATGGAACGACATCCAGCCTCAGCCAATGCCGCTGTCCAGTTTCCTTCCCGCCGTAGCCGTGGCGGATGCTCCTGCCGCCGAACCGGTGCTATCTGGCCTCACTCGCACGCGCATGGCGCTTTCGCAACGCCATGCACGGCTCCCTACAAGCGCATGGATCAAAGTCACCGCAGCGACTCACCCGCAATGCATCCTTTCCTTTCTCGTCTGTTGACATGTGATACCACATGGTACGGCTCGGCGTATGGTCGGGTGATCATCGCCATCGGTTCCTTTCTCTTTCTCCCACCCCTCTCTCGGGATCGGGATCTCTCTGACTCTCGCATTCCCCTGTGCCTGTTGTCGCACAACGACGTCTCGCGTGGCCATGGTACAGCCCACCAACCCCGAGGCCGCCGCCGAGGAGGCCGATGAGGTTGAGCCCTCGGCCGAGATCCACTTCGAGCCGGTCATGAAGCTCGAGACGCTGGAGAAGATCGAGACCATGGAGGAAGAGGAGGACGTCATCTTCAAGATGCGCGCGCGTCTGTTCCGCTTCGACAAGGAAGAGCCCGCATGGAAGGAGCGCGGCACCGGCGACGCCAAGCTGCTGAAGCACAAGACCACTGGCCGCATCCGTCTGCTCATGCGCCGCGACAAGACCCACAAGATCTGCGCCAACCAGTATCTCACCCCCGACATGAAGCTCCAGCCCAACGTCGGCTCCGACCGATCCTGGGTCTGGTCCTGCACCGCCGACTTCAGCGAAGGCGAGTCTCGCCCGGAGCTCCTGGCTATCCGCTTCGGCAACCCCGAGAACGCGGAGAAGTTCAAGGCCGAGTTCGAGGCCGCCCAACTCTCCAACGCCAAGATCGACGGCACCAGCGCCGCCGCCACCGCCGCCAAGGAGGAGGAGGCTTCCGACGAGGAGTCCGATGACGCGTCTGACGACGAGAAGAAGGACGACGCCAAGCCCGAGGAGGAGAAGGACGACGCCAAGCCCCAGGAGACGAAGGACGACGCCAAGACCGAGGAGAAGGCTGAGTAAAATGCTCAGGCTCCATCTTGATCTTTCCTGGCCGCATCGTGTAAGGTGATGCGATGTCGGTACGGTCTCTGTGTGTAAAATTCATACCTAAAAATTTTATTTGTCGATTGAGGCACGCGCAACGTCTCCCACTCGAAAGGCATCAAAGCAAACAAAACTCCTATCGAAGATAGGATTGGTAAAAAGTACTGCCTCGGGCGAGGATCGAACTCGCGACCTTGAGATTATGAGACTCACGCGCCACCGATTGCGCCACCGAGACGTTGTTGTTGTTGTTGGACGGCCACTTCTGGTCGCTGGTTTGTACC